>JAQFYE010000054.1:0-66186 GCA_034694305.1 Protaphorura glebata
TTTTTCTAATATTTTCGAATAATTATTGTCTTAAAAACTTATTTCATTTTAAATGTTTAAAATATTATTTAAAAAAAATATAATATATATAAAAATAATACAAAATAAATAATAAACTTAAGTTTTTTTCAGGCGGCCCATGCCCGTAATGTTATTTTTATTTTCCCATGCCCGTAATGTTATGCCCGCAACTCCCTTGATATACACTACTGGATTTGCCTGGTTGACTGAATGGATATTTTCCTTCACGTACTTTTAAGTACCAAAAACCGAATCATGAAACTCTACCGCGCGATCCGTATGCATGTAACCTTAGGTGTATGATCCTATGACATTACTTTATTCAGTCAAAATTGCAGGTGGTCAGAAGACACAAAAGCTGGATGAATTTTTTTTTACCTTGACATAATTTTTTGTGAGGAAAAGTGATGCCGATTTTAGTTCAAACACACATTTAAAGGCATGAATCGAGTTAATTTGATCTGCAGATGAACCAGCTATTTAAATCATGACATTTTACACCTGTAAAGTTTAATTTCCCGAAGCAAGTATTAAAGCGATGCGACTGCTGGAACCTGGGCTGCTGACCTTCCGCATTTTCCGGACGCGACGCCAATCGAAAGATAATTTGGCGTCTCACTGGCGCCTTGCGATTCCCGGTGCTTGATAGAGTAAAATGTATAAATTTCTAACCTGAGATTTTGATTGACAGGATCGTACGTCGTTGCATTGCATAATATTCAGATGAATACGTTCACATGTTCAGATGCGGATATTCTCACGAGGACAATAAATTTCAAATTGAGACTGGACCGGTCTATGCGGCAATGGATGACAATGACACCGAAAAATAATTAGTTTGACCTACTTTCGTAATTCGGTTACGGCATGAAGGCACATTCTAAAAATTTTTGTTGTTGTGCGAATGGTATTAGAACCCAGCGACTTTAAATTGACCCAAATGTTGCATAAGAATGTCGCTTATAACTGGCATTTGTTGACAAATTCAATAATTTTATCAATATCTTGTTTTCGTTGCAATAATTGACCCACAATCAATAAACCTGAATCCAGATATTTATCTTACCCAAAATTTGAATAAATATAGTATTGGGTATAAAATATTAAGTTTCAACTTTAAATTTTCTACCTTCTTAAGTGTTGAGACCCAAATCAATATTACGCACTCATGTATACGTAATTGTAACCTGTAACCACCATATGGATGCGGGTTAAGCCAAAAAGTCCATGTAACTTTTGATTGATGGCTTATTGAGTTTGGGTGAATAGGGCCGAGGGGCAACTAGGACCTTTTTTATTTTCAGCTCTCAGGTGCAACTACCCTCAGGGGTAAAACTACGTTGGTTATATTCTGTTTCTGCCACTGCTTAGATTTTGAGAACAAAACATAAGCCACCCTTCCTTAACTTCAAAACATGTACAATACATAATTCAAAGAGGGACGACTCTGACTACTTAAGGGTCGTGGGTGGGTCCTTAGGTTTTTATGACCCTAGACAAATACACAAATACATGGAGGGTTGGTAAGAAAAATCAGGAAATGAGAATTTGTTCTACTTCGTACATGCAGTTGTTTGTCCAAAAAATTGAAGCCAGTGTACGTTTGTTATTATTTCTTATTTTTAAACGTAATAAAACCGGAAATGTGGTCACTTGAAACTCTCGGACTTTGTCCACGTGGAAAAAAATAATAATTAATCAACGAATTCAAATTCGACGAGTCTATAAATAATTGTGTACGACATGTTTACGTAAGCATTTCTTGACATACAAACGAAACTACGCAGATTAGATGATAAAGGAAATGTCGGGTGGCACACGCTGAAGGGACCTGAGGTCATTAGCTTTCTACTTCGCATTAAAATTACTCTGATTATATCTTATTCCATAGTACACAATTAAAATTCATAAATAACAATATTATTGCCACAATTACGCTCGTCAAATTAGATAAGACAGAAAAATAAAAAGTGTTCCGTCTTATTAGAATGTTCAGAAGCGTAGTAAGTTTATTTCCTGATATCCAGCCACCGCGTGGGTGGAGTTTCCAAAATAATTTCAGAGGGGATTTGACCGATTTTGTGGATATGGCATGAAAACTGTCCAAACATCGCTGTCAACCCCCAGGAGTGTTAATTGAGAAATCCTCAGGTCAAAGTGCAAGGTGTCACTGACCCCCCTTGCTGGACACCCGTCAAGTCAGGTCAAATCTTCGTAGTACGCATTTAGCTTTTGAAGCATTTCGTTTCGTATTTGTTTTGATTCGTGTAAATAAAAAGGAGCATCCTTGTCTGTCGTGTCGCCTGTTCGTCTACTCTGCCATGTCAAGAGTTCACATTTTTATTGGATAGGATTGCATTTCATTGCACATTTTTTAAATTCAAAATAAATAACAAACACGCACGCTTGAAATGACTAATACGATGTAGTAGTAAATAGTAAGTAGTAATTCTAATCAAGTCGAGTAAAAATAATTGTAGCTTCATGACACGCAAGTACTTTAAAAAGAAATGTACTAAATAAATACACATGATTTATTGAATTCACTTAACTCAGACGTTCTCTTATATCTAAATGACATATTATTCAATATTGGGAATGTCTTATGCGATTAAAATTATTACGTCCGTGTTAATAAATACGTTTTTAATTTCCAGTTTAAAATCATCGTTTGAACATCTGGTTTGGCCTGGATAACCTCATTTCGATTTAGACAGACATTTGATTCCTTCCTGTCCCTGTCTATCATGACCTGAATGGCCTTGAGAGCCAGACGAATACACGCGTTCGTATCGTATTCAAAACGGTTGCAAAAACATTTTCGATCATAAAATGGCAGTCGCAGAAGCTACCGTTCAGGATCACTCAACATAAGGATGCCCGATGAGTTTTGATGTACATGTATCGTGTAGCGCGTATGACGGATAGAATTCAGGTCACGTATGATTAATGAGTTTTTCGGGTATGTCAAGAGTATTTTAATAATTAATCAAACGAGGAATTGGGCATTAAGAAGTGTGTGACTCACGCCTTAACTCAAGCTAGCAGAATTGATAAAAAAAAATTGGTATACTAAGGCGTACAATTCTCTGCCAATGTTGCACTGACATTATTTCGGAAAAATCATCCGAACCTAATTTTTCAACATCTAATATGATTTTGTGGGTCAGTTTTTTCAAAATAGTGGTGCGTGCAGCCCTTACGACTTCGCCATGGCTAGGATTGGATTTCTTTGAAAAAACAGATACACCGCAGGACACTTCCGACAACGAGCGACAGGGAATCTTCGCTTGACGTTTTTTTAATTAGATTTGGAGTTACCGACGGTCTCCGTTAAATCAATGTGAGATTTTATGTATTGTGTGTACTATGGAGTTAATGACTTAATTAAATAATTATGCAATCCAATCCAAAGAAAACGCAAAGCCAGCCCATCCATTACAGAAAATATACGATGATTTTTTAATATGCCTTACCAGCGAATGCTAATTAACTGGTGGATCAATTTTTTTTACTCAAACCGGACTAAGCTGTTAAAAAATTTAACCATTTTTCACTTTACGTTAATGCCAAATGACACCTGTCATTCGTCATCCTTGTTTACATTCACACGTTATGACAAATCTTCGACATGCCCAGTCATACCAACCATATAAACAGATTCAGAGTCAGGGTTAGTAAAACACCTCTAATTTGCATAATTAGCAACGTGACAAGACCTGGTAAGACAATTTGCTCGCACTCAAGTCGTAAAGTCGTAAAACCTTTTGAAGAAACACAAAAACTCACACAAGAAAACTTCGAATCTCATTAAAACCCATGTTCGCTACAGTCGAATTTGTACAAAGCAATTTGTTCACCCGCATTTTTATTTCCACGAAGTGCAGGCGCAAGTGTATTCCAATAAATAATTCAGAGTTGTGCAATTTTATTGCACTTTTTTAAACGAAACACGGTAAGAACAAAAAACGATTTTACAATTCATTACATCTCGGCTCGGCCTGAGGGAGGCAACCAAATTGAGTTGAACAGAACAAACAACCCTTTAGTTTTCTACTAATTTGATGCAAGCAATATTTTTTACCGACAGCCAGTATTGGTCGGTATACCAATTTACCATAGTATACCTTCACCGTTTACTACTTGAATTTTTTTTACTCGCGTTCAAAAGTACGACATGTTTATCAGTTAGCTAATAAATTAGAGTCTATGCAATGCAAAGCACCCGGCCGGGTGAACAGGTTGGCCAAATTAAAACTTTCTTGTATTTTAACCCCCAGGTGTTTCTAGTTTTAAAAAATCCATGTTGATGCTTCTAGACATAACATGATTGCATTTTGGAGTTCATGACTAATAAAAACTAATAAAATTCACTTGGCAAACAATATTACAGTAAACTGTGAAAACTTATCCTGGGGCCGAATCCAGCATATTTACTATACACCTTTAGTGTATATTTGTACAGAGTGGTTCATAACTATCTGCCATAGCTCCCTGCAGTTAAATCTAGCATAAAATTTGGAGTATATGAAGGCTACCTTGGAGTACACCAAAATTATATTATATTATAAAAGTGATTTGACTGAAAATCGGTCGTTGTTTCAATGGTGTCATTTCCTACTACAAGGGGTACCCCTTTGGCATAAATGTGGTTATACCTCTTATCCTAGTTCCGGTCATCCAGTATGTCCTATGCTCTTTGGACGGTAAAACGTTATGAACCACCGTATACAAACACATTGCCACCTCATTGTGGTCATTTTGGTCAGGTCAAATTTATTCTTTCCCAGGTTCCTTGGCTCTGTTGTCTTTTCCTTTCGTGATGTACAAATTACGTTTTCCAGTCGTCTTTTCCCCCTTTTTGTACCATCTGACCGAAAACTTTAGTTCCTACCTACTAGGAAGGAAACAGGACCATCTTCTTCCTACAAACAATACACTTTAGTCTGTAAAGGAGTAACAGTAAGAGTAACAAAAGTACCTCTTTTGTCCACATTATTCTCGTCCTTTTACCCCTCGGAGAAAATTATCAAAAGCGATATACGTCGTTTCCTACAACCATGCCCTCCAATCCATTGCACTGCTTTTCCTTTTCAGAACAGAAACACATTCAATTTTTTGGGATCCAGTTCCTCCATATACCCGTCATCCTTTTCTAAAGCGTCTTGTTTTGAAAATCCACCTGCAAGTTTCCTCCCTACCAATAATCAAACAGAAACCAAAACCAAAGTCGACGTCTGATGACTAATCGTATTGAAAACCTAACACATCCATGCCTGTTATACGTTCTAGTGTCCCAAATATCTAATTCCTCTCTTCAACGAGAAAACTTTTTTTTTAAATTTAAAGCGAATATGCCTAGCGTAATGAATGCTGAGCCTTAATCTATTAGGTCCCCGGTTCGATTCCTGGTCGGCCCACTTCCTAATTCCTTCTACAGCTGGGTGATCGCACGGTACTTGGTCCTCAGAGAAGTTCGCTTAATTATCTGGGTCGATGGGGCCTCTAGAGTAACTTGTCTCTGGAAAGTCACCTCGTTGATATCAATTCAGGCCTACGAGGCAAGAAGAGCATTATATATTTGGGACCTTGTAGGAAAGGTTTTAAATATGGTCATGAGTTGAGTGGCAGCATTAATAATGCAAGTCAGTGAGTAAAATAATAATAATCATAATCATAATGCACTGTCCATGAAGTGAAGATAAGGATAATACGGATGAAGAAGGGGAGAGGATCATCCTATCCTTTCTAGACCTCCAAACATATTACTATTACGCACTTAATAGTAGTTACAAAGTCACAAAAAATGAGGAAGATGTAAGTCTGGCAGTTGTAATGTGAAGCCAAAACGTCAGTACATCAATATCTCCTTTTAATATACTGAGATCAGGGTAATATTTATGTTGAATCATTTTATTAAATCATGTCAGGTTCAACTATTCATACGAACAAGAACAAATTCGTAGACACACCAATTTACAGAGGCGGGATTTGCGTATACCTTCAACTGTGCTTAACGGCCACGTTTTTAATATATTTCTTGATTTTAGTATAATTAATACTTAGTCATATTTTGAGGAATATCTGTATAAGCAATAAGCATAAGCCTTATGCAAACATCCAGTAGCATAGCTTTTACATGGATTGGCTTTCTTTTCTGTCTAGGTGCGGTACCCCTGAAAATTTCAAGGAGAAAACTCAGTGTACAGCAAACGGAAACTATTTTTGAAAGGGCTAAATTGAAATACGGACGAAACCGAATTAAGTTAGTTCGTCAGTCAGAGGTCAAAATACTTCAACACCTGGTTCTGAAGTGTATTACTCTGGAAAAGCCGTGGTAAACTATGAAATCGGTTCTCCTTTGTGGATAAATCGAATTATAATTGTGGTTTCAGCTATTAAACCATTTGAAAGATTTTCATCTGGTAGTGGTCATGGTCATGGTTACCTGATCCCATGAACGCGCACCTGTTGTAGGTGAGATAAATCTTCACTTAGACACTAGTGTACTGCCAATTTAAAACAATGAGGACGACAAGCATTAATAATGAACATTGGCTGGCTCATCGGGACTGCAGAAAGCAAGGATTGTGTGTAGAATTATGTATAATATAATAATATAGTAGATAAATTATAGTTTATGTATAAAGTTAGTCCGACATCTTGTAAATTTATAGTAATTCCAGTTCACTCCTTTTTCTGTCAAGTGGATCCAAAATTGCAATGAATTTTTTATGAACAGTTTTGGAAGTTTCTCTAAAGTTTTATTTCCACCCTGGAGGAATCTACACATCGATGTCTGGACTCCCCCTCAGAAAAAAAGATTAAAATGATGAAAAAACACATGATTTCATGGATAGGGTTAACCTGGATTTTATGGACCATTTATTATTGCAAAACTGTCAAGTTCAGACCCATTTCGCAACAATTCCATTAAAATGGAGCTAAAGTTGACCCTACGCACATTTTGTGCATTCGTAAATAATTTAACATGTAAATAATTAAATAAAGTCATCTCCCTGCATGTGTATATCGATTAACCCTAACCTTTCCTAAACATAAAAAGTGAAGTGCGTGTAATGCACTTCCTTCATAACTTAAATTCCAATTACTACAGATCACACAAAGTACTTACTTAGAGGTACATGTCATTTCATACAAGTACGTACTTGCAAAATATGCCGTGTCGTGAGTCATGCAGGATTTTTATTCCCAAGCGAAATGTTAACCCTTTGCAGAATTTTGCTATTATATTTAATCTGACAGGATCACCAAAGAACGTAAGCAATTTCTCGTGGATCTCCTGATTATGAAAATAATGGAAGGAAATTCCAAATGAAAATTCTAAGTTATGATGGTTTATACGAAATAAAATTTCAATTTCTAATTGCAATGCCACGGGGTATTTGTTTTCGAAGGCTCGCACGATTCATCGAATTATATTTCAAATTTAGGAATATGCGGTGCGACTTACTACCGTCTGTCCTGAAGCGAAACAAATCTTTTAAATAACGTGAAAGGGCTAATTTACTAATTAGCTGTAAGAAAATCTGACGTAAATATTGTATACTTTTAGAAAATGCGGAAATAGGCATGGAATTAAATGTCGTGTTGTTCGGTCCGTCGTCGACCAAAAATAGTTGCACCAGTAGCAGAGCACCCGCATTGGTGTTTGAACATGAGCCAGAATGACAAATGTTTACAATAAGTCGTCCGATTTTTGACTTGGAATCTTATGAAAATATTGAAATGCAGACTGCGAGGCACCACCATTCTTCAAATATAACTATGAGCCATTATTTGACAAAGAATCTGTGATTCAAGTACAGTTATTCTAAAACGTTTTGCATATTTATTACCTTTTCTCGTATTATCTAATTGGGTGAGTTGGCGTTGTGCTACATATGTTCTAGTTGTGGTGGCGTGATTCTCTTATACTTACTTTTAGGCTTGTTGCCTTCCTCATTCCAATTGAATATTCATAATAATTTCATATCGCTTTATTTATTTGTACGTAAGCTTTAACGTACGTAGGCAAAGCTGAATTGTAACGATTTTAGTTTACTTTAGTTTAGTACGAGTGGACAAAGCGTAGATTACGTATTGACCTCGCAACGAAATCCTCCAGAAAATTTCTTGAAGTATAAATATTCTAAAAATAAAAAAATGTGGTCAAACTAACACACTCAAATCCACGTCATCTCTGAAACCGAATCGAGCTGATAACACAAATAATAACACAAGGGTTGCTCATAATAATTTTCTACGTCAAACACCTCCAACCCGCCAAACCGCTTGTCACAAAAATAGATAACGGGTCATTCCGTTTTAGGTGATACCTTTAAGTTGGGAAATACATTTATGCCAGTTCTTCTGATGGGTTAAATTGTTTTGAACCACCCTGCTGATACTCGCACCGACCCCCTCGAGCATCATGCGTTTTACATGTATCGCAGTAACTTTAGCACGCCATACTTGCTTATACTTTTATTTGACGTTTGATGCAGTGTATTCCTTTGTTCATCTCACAATATTATTATTAATTACGTCAGGTGGACGTGGACTGGACCGAGGTCACACTGCATGTGTGTTGTCATATAAAAAATACAAGTAAATGTGACGTGCTGGTCTTTTGAATCTCAAAGAGTTCACTAATCTACAAAACTGTGCAATTAAATAATGAGTGAGCAGTAGTTAAGTTTAGCCGACCGTATCGCATCTCATTTTTCTTCGAAGTTGGCGGACACTCATGAAAATTGCATATGCTCGCCAAAATGATGCACTGAATATGAAAATGCAGTCCGTCGTCCGTATCATTCATATATTTGTGAAGTTGTCGTTTTTTTTAGTTTTCCTTTGTCTACAGATACATCTTCAGAGCATAAAATTAACTACAGATGTGAAACTGAGATATCCGGTTATGGTGCTCTTCAATGCCGAGCGTCCAGGAATTAAAACTTAGCATCCGATTTGAGCTTAAGCTCGGAATCAATGTTTACAATCGGTGAAATGTGGTCCGGAAAGCAAATACTGACAAGAGCTGTTTGCTGATTTGGTCAGTGTAGATCAAACGAGGTTTGTTTGTTTACTTCGATTTTAGAATTGAAGAGCGCAGATAGATATTCGTAAGGAAAATTTAATTTTTGAACGGATAGTCCACTTTAGCATAGCATAGTAGGGTAGACAGTTCCTTCGCTATGCGTCTATGGTTCGATACCCTCAGTCTTAGAATCTCTGTGCGCTTTGATGACGTTTTTCTCCAGGGGGTTTCTTCTACTAGGGGTGCATTTATTACACTTATTGGAAATAACTATCTGTATACAAAATACACGCCGAAGTTTAGCTTTTAGCCATATCACAATTAAGATGGATTTAAAAAAAAAGGTGTATGAATTTAACGGTGAATCAAAACTAAGAGCCGATGTCACTTTTTAGTAACACTGTTTTAAACTATTTTTGTAATTACCTTAATGTATAAATTAAATTGAACTAAATTTAACTAAACGGACGAAAAGAAAGTTGTTTTACAACAGTAAGGAAACGTCAAGTAACGGTAGACAGAAAAATGTAAATTCATCATCATATACTCACCTGGAAGCTCAACCGATGATGTCTGTTTGTGTGTTTAGATGAGTAATGAGAGATTGCATCATCCAGGGATTTTCGTTACTACTGAATATGAAAACAGAACCAAATCAGTAAGTGTGACCTCGGACACATATGTTTTGTGCAATAATTAGGTCATCATTTGCAGAAAGGCACGTGTGACTACGGTACAATTAATTTTACATGAAATTGCCTTTTTAAACTTAAGGAAACTGATTTTCATGTAAATCTCAAATAAAACTAGAATATTCAAGATTAGTCATTCAAATATACTAATCATATGAGTGTGAAGGTTTTTTTGATGGTTTAAATCTGTTTTTTTAAATAATCAGTTCTCTTGTAATTTTTAAACTTTTTTAATATACGGCAACGTTTGGTTACTACTGATTACAAATTTCGTAGGATAATGTGGTATCATTACATTTTAAGCTGGCATAAGAAACCTCCAAAATTGGGTTCATCTTTACGCTTCTTCGACAAAAATTTTCAACAAAACGTTCAACATATTTCGAGAAGACTTGTGATATTTACAATAAAGTATTGACTTATGATAAGACTAAACGAACTGCGAGCTAGGTCAATTATTGAATGTTATCAAATAACGAACCGGCTCGAGCTATTGTGTAAGGCACAGCCACAGCCACCCTGGATTAGGAAGTTGTATTTGTATTTTTGACTCACCTGATTTTACTACTACTATTACTACTACCGTAATTTGGTTCATCAGCTGTGACGGTGACTGCATAGCATGACGGCATGGCATGGCACATAAATAGTACAATGTTTGTATTTGCATTACGTTTGTTTAAAATATTACTCTCCCGTTTTGTTAAAAGCAACAAGTGAATTTGGTCGTTTGCATTAGGAAGGACACTGATGAGTCATACGAAATATTATTTGAATTTAGCTTAGACGCACAACAATAGGTACTGCAAGGATTACCTGTTCGCATGTCGTTATGTGCATGATATTTTATTATTAGAAATATTAACTGAATTTTACTTAGCTAAATTTTCTCAAAATATGGCCAGTTGTTATATTGACACATTGAAAATTTTAGAATTTTATCTCAAAGAATGAAAATATTACGTCATTTTTAACTTTGAGGTGTAAAAATGGTCGATAATCATAAAATTCGCCCAATTTATCGAGCATCTCGAATCTGCTGCTGTATTATAATGCTCATTTCTCATTCTTTGCCTGAAAACAAATTGAAATTACTAAATCTACAGAATAAAGGCTAAAGAAATCAAATTCAAATCTCGGTGTCGATTGAATTGCTCTGCAACTGGGTCTGCGTCATAGTGCGATGGAAAACGAAACAGATTGTAAGGACTCAACTTACACCCCCTCTCGATTTTTTCTTTTGAATAGAACAGTGAACCTGTGATGCTGCCATGTCAGTGTAATCTTTAAGGGTACCCCGACTTAAAATGGTGCGGAGGTGCGGAGATGAGTCATCATGTGTACACTTTTACTGCAGGTAGGTAAGGGATAGTTAATTTCTGTAAGGGTATTATTACAACAACCCCATTGTGTACGTGTATTGTATTGTACCGGTTTAAATCTCCGAAGGAGCCCTTGGCTATTCTGCTATCCTTCCTGTCCTATCCTGACTGATGACGGTCACGAATCGAAATGCACCTTCCGCATTTGAGGAGTGTTGCAAGGCGATGGATTTGGTCCTCTGATGAGTCCCTTGAATGACCCCTAAAAGCTCACTCTCACGCAGCCAGTGACAGGTTTTCAGCTCCTGGAGTTCTTTTATCATGTTAAAATTGATTTCAAAAAATCGTATAGACGAAGAGTTGAAAAGGGGTGAATTGCACCACACCAGCGTATCACATCAATTCTATTCATAAACCATAAACCCTACGTGTATAATAAAGGAAAGACATGAATAGATTGTACAGTCGGAAAAACTGCTTTTTATAGATTTTTATTACCTGCTTGACCATTACGATTACGATTATGACTATAGTGACGCTTCCGCTGTGTATTGAAGTGTTTGATTGATGGAGTCGCTTTATCACCGTTCTCACGTTTCGTAAGAAACATTTAACGACTTCAACATTGCTTACAAATTCTGGAACAACAGGTCGGTCCATGTGGATCTGTAGAAACACTTTGTTGGCATTAGCACATGAAATGGTGCTATTTGTTGTCATCTTTAACCAGAAGAGGTCAAAGTTCAGTTGTTCAGTATGCACACCTGAAATTAGAATTTTGTAATCCTGTTTATAACCAAACAACTTTTCCCATTGAATTTTAATCGGGAGTTAAAGTCCAGTCCAGTCCACGACGGTGTTTGCACCTGCTGCCCAGGGATTTTGAATTTAGATAAAACCGTACGTCTGACCCGCAAAAACTGTATTTTCGTCTTCAAAACCAGTTTGGCATAATATTATGCATGCAATACACAGTGAACAAGTTAATGAACTCCTGTAAGATTTTTTTAGTGTCTCTTCAAATAATTGAAGAGCTCAGATTCATTTCCATCTCATCACAGTACGAGTATTATGTACATGGACCAGTGTCGTACGTGGTACACGTAATGTACCTAATTTCAGGAACAGCAAACTGCGTGCAAAATAAATATACAGGGTGTTCATGCGGTTTTAGATGGATGCGGACGCCTAAACCGGTTAGATTGTGGGTGGAGCCTAAGGACAACAACAATACAAAGTCTGAAAAGGTTTTTTTTCTTCCTAAGTCTTTTATCATTGCGTAAGAAATTATAAAGAAGTGAAAGCAAAAGTTGTCCAATATATTCAAGACTACGGTTGTCATAATGGTCCTAGGTACCGGTTTTTTTTCCGTCCCGGGCAAAGCCGAACTTCAGGGTGTTTCGCAGATACATGTATGTATATTATATTTGTAATGTCCGTTTTTCCTCGCAAACAAATATGAACCACCTTATAAAAGTGATTACCCGCAGTTCTGCTCCTCTTGAACTGTAACTCGGGTGACATGAGAGGTCAGAGCACCTCCCATATAATACTCGATATAGTACATCCCACAATATAAATCCAGCTGGTCGAACAATACTTGTCGTTGAAGGGGAGAAAAGATCAGGTCTGGGTTTAAAAAAAATTATTTCAAGGCTATCCGAAGTATACGTACGGACGGCACTTGCACCGAACGACAACTAGCCATCGCCATTAGGACTTTTAACATGTATTATGATGACAAGAGGACTCATTGTTAGAATGGACCATTTGGTTGGATTTGGATTTGGATTTAGGTAGTAGTAGTGGTATATCTGTACTGTCCTCTGTAATCTGTGTACTGGCACGCAATCGGGTCGAGTTTAAAAAAGATTGTCTGTCCGTCTGGTGCACTGATGACGTTGAGCAACCCTGCTGAGAGCTCATGGTTTGTTACCCACTTCTGATATTATGATGGTCTGGAAATCTTCCAGCACGGATCAAAACACGGTAAATATCCAAAGGTGGTACATTTATGTCGAAACACGGTTGGGTTTCTCAAAAATCCGGGTGTGGATTAGGATTTGTTAGTAACCACTTGTTAGGCATAATATTTCTCTACCGCTCGAAGTCATAATTAAACTGACCGCATCAAATTAAGGATATCCGATTAACCAGATAATCAAATTAATACTACAGTTTCCCAGTTTCCGAACACCGCGGACGTCGAAAATCGGATCAAGCTGAATGTGAATGGTGTCCGAGCTTATATCTACTTCCGCAAAATTATTTGGCACATTCGAAAACTTTTTTAAAAATCGAGTATTGTCCGAGCCAAAATTGGCATTGTAGACCTTCAAATCCAATCACTAATTGATTTCCAACCCGGAGCTTGAACGAGCAAGCTAATTTTTACACTACAAATGTGTCAAGAGTTCAGAATTATTTTAACAATTAGTGCATTGGACGTAAAACTTCATTTTTATGAATTAAATCTGCTAAAATTAGGATATCTCGATCTCACAACATCGCCATAAAGATAACTGCTTCGGAGTCTTTTACATCCTTCTTTGCGTGGGCGTGGATGAAACGTGATTTGAAACTTAATGCATACAATATGCATGCAACCACTGCAATGAACCGCACTGGTCCACAGACGGTTATTTTAATCCTTGTGTGCTCAAGTTCATTTTATCCTGCAGAGTTACGGTCAAAAAAACTTTTTCCTGGGGTTGTATTTTTAAAGTGTCGGGCCTACGGGTACCCACCTCTCTCTCTCTCGTACAATTGTTAACATTTTGTGATGTTTATTCTCGTAGTAGTGCCTCGGAGCACCTAACACGTTTTCCGTAGCGGATAAGGAATCAGCTGATTTGACAAGTGTGCCTCCATGTCTGATCCGCTGCTAAGACATTATATGTACATCGCTCGTAAGCCACACAGCACGGCACGGCTAAGGCACATCCGATTTTTTTTGTTACATCACGAACTATTCACGCCTACTTAAGAAAACTTTTTTTTAAAAAAAACTTTTCCTTTAGCACAAAAGCCGGAAACCTTCGAAGATGTAGCCGTCCAGGCTAAGGCTCTCCGAAAAAGATGTACAATAATAGGTCTTTATTGTAAGATTTGATTAGCATAATGCTTATACACAGTTTGCATGTAGTAGTCCAAGAGGTAACAAGAAAATCTTGTAGGGCTTAAGTACCTTACCATATCTTTACAAAGGCACCCGACCTTAAAGTTGTCGGAAATTGAACGGGTTGCACATTTTTAAATTACACGGCCGAGTTGAATCCAGACCATACCGAAATTGTGCTACAAATCGCGGTTTCTCAATAGTTATACTAGTTTGAGTTGAACTTCGATGACTTGAACTCGAAATTGGTAAAGTCCTTCAGACATACATAATCTGAATAGTCGTTTACAGGTGATGGTTACAGATGATAGAAAATGAGACTGAATATGATTACGATTTACTTCGTGAGTATCACTGTCAACGTCAATTCATCATGACGATATGAAGCATTTAATATCATTTCTTATTCCTTTACAATAATAAGTAATAAAATGATTGATGGCTCCTACTCATTGTTGTTAAAATCCCCCGCACTTCAACTTCACGTTCAAATTCAAATTCAAATCGGATCGGATCTAACGTGTCAGAAGTTCAAACACATATGAAATTGACTGACTCGACTCCCTTAGGGAACTTTTGTAAGGACAGGCCAGGCCTAATAATATTATTATTGTTCGACCAGCTTAAGCTCACCTACTTTTTAAGGGTCTCGTGGTTGCTACATATGTCTTATAGGAAAGTTAAGGTAGTCGGGGTACTTTTCTTACTCAGAAGTCAGATGTGTTTTTTTACTACCACTTCTACTTCAATTTCTTAGCAGGTAATGGTTAAGGAAAACAAAAACGTTTTCTCTGGAGCCTTGAGCTCTAATCAAGTCTCCCTACCCTTAGACAACTTTGAACATCATCCGGATAAGACATGAACACATGACTCGACTCCATGCACTTAAAGTACCTAGACGTACATATGGTAAGGTGAGGTGTATGTTTTTTTTTTTTTTAAAAAGAAAAGGCTTGGGAAGACAAGTGTATTCACGCACTTGCTTTGTTTCAATCAACGTTTTGTTGTTTTTTAAATTCAGACTTGGAGTCAGAATTGAAATAAGGTCAGCTGTTTGCCGCTCCACTAGGTACGCTCTTTTTTGAAGGCTCACTGGAAGCCATGAGAAAATCGTTTGAAATTGTGACAGAAATACACGCTTCTTGAGATATTCTGATGAAGTATCGTTTGGCTTGAAAGCGCAGTATTTTTTCAGAGAATGGTGGCAACTACACGTATTGTTTTGAAAAGTCGTTCGAAATACAAACTTCTTCGTGGAAAATCGTTTGAAACTATATTAAAAATATTTCTTGGGGTATTGGTTCAAAAATATAACAAATATGAACATTAAATTTGAAGTAGCCACCACAGGTGATTGTCAGACCAAACAAATCGAAATGGTACCTGTACCTTGAAATATCACTAAATGAAATGATGGCCATTCTATTCTAACCGAATTGTCCTTGAAATAATTCAAAACGAAATCAGGTTACAGGGATGTTAATTGTAGGACTAGCATTCATCAAGTGCTCACTCCTTGCCTAATTCATTGTTGTTAAAGATGCGGACTTTTACATACACGTTCGTGTATAGGATGATGAGATGACGAATCTTCCAAACCCTTGTTCATATTAAATGGTACATTGTGAAGGCCCAAATGAGGACCAACCCCCCACTGTGGTTTTCAGACTCCGCGTACGTAAGTGTATAGTTCGGATTAAACTAAGTAAGTAGTCCGTCGTCGTTTTCAGTACTTTACACTTAAGTCTAGGACGAAAGTGAAGACAGAAGGAACGTTTTTTTATTACATGAAAGACTTTATGCATTTGGAATAAAAGGGTTAAGAGTGAGATCGAGTTTGACAAAAAGATAAGGCCAGGCCAGGTCCCTTGCACTAACCTCCATGCTGAGAGTGTCATCAAGATATAATGTCGTCAAGGGTACAAGTACCCTTATATGGCAAAGTATACCAGTTTTCAGTTATTGTCAACTGTGTGAGCCAATCTTTAAGTGCTTATCACACAAATTCAATCAGTCCATGAGTTTTATGTCCATCTTTTTAAAATCAAAAAACAGTATTGTTCGTTGATCCTAAACCTTACTCTTTAAGTGTTTTCCCACAGAGGCGTCAAACTGGCTGCTACGATTAAATGTGTGTATAAGGAAAGAAAAATATAGTCAGACCAGGTGTGCTTAGATTTTAGACAAGAGTACAGGTAGGTAAGTTGTGTACAGGTAAGACTGATAGATTAGATGCAGTTTGAGAGGAGAAAAAAAATAACAATAAAAGTAATGAAGGTTTTCAGCTACTGGTCTTGAGTTTCTTGCTTGGGATGAAGGATATCATCTTGGGCCATATCCTTATCATCTTCCTTCCTTAGCAGCCAAACCAAACTAACCCCCATTGAACATGTCTATGGCCTAACTGTTATTCCTCACACAGTCATCACGAAATGGTGTACTAATGGCAAGCAAAGTAGCCCAAACCCGATTAATTCCCTGGAGCCTTGACAAACACATTACAGGTTCTGAGAAGAGAAAATTGAATCTGGCGATAGAGGGAGTTTTGGTCAAATTGCGCGGTAGGCCGCCATTTTCTATTTTGCGAAGTTACGGTCATTTAAACCTCTTCTGTTCAAATTCACAAATTATTATGCCTAAGAATTCTTGACTCGTAGGCTTGAATTGAAATCAATGAGGCGACTTCTTCTCTAAAGAAGTGACTCTGGAGGCCCCATCGACCCAAATAATTAATTCAAGATCTCTGAGAACCAAGTACCAAGCCAACACCCAGCCGTACAAGGAATTGGGAAGTGGACCGACCAGGAATTGAACCTGGGACCTGATGGACTAAAGCCCAGCATCCAGAACGTTAAGCTTACCGCCTTGCCTAAATTGTGGACAGACAGTTGAACTAAACTACAAATGAAAACAAAACCTGGTCAATAATCGCATGTCGAAGGACCCTTAAAAGTTCTAATTATGTCTAAATACAGGAGGCCACCTGATAGCAGTACATTTTCCCAAGATAAGGTTAGCCAAGGGCCCGTCAGACCTAATAATAACTATATATTATACATATTGATGGTAACTGCGTAGAAAAGATTGAAAGTACAAGAGCTTCTGCTACCGGTTTTGATTTTAATTTTTTTTACGTACACGTAACATAATCAACCTGTCGTTTTCTACCACAAGACAGGTAGGGTAGAAGTTTAATAAATAAGGAAGCTGAGTAGGAGGTTCCGTGGTCTTCTAAGATAACCAGTAGCAAAAGTGAAGTAATCAGATATGAAGGGTAACATTAAATCAAATCGCAGACTTGAATCTGCACTACAACAATAAAAGATGGAAGTCGTGACTGAATTATAAGACAGTCACCGTTTTTGTGTAATAGGGCCATACACTTGAATGATAACAGTAATTAATCAAGGACTGGAACAGGTGCATATGCATTCGCAAGTGGATTGTGGATTCGAGTGCACTTGTAATTCGAGAAGTTTACAATGTTTTATTGACACCTTCGAAGTAAAACTCGACTATTGTTCAAATGTTTTTTTTTTCTATCACTGTTTAAATTGGCTGATTGTAGTCGACTGGAGTTCACTGGAGTGAAACAACTAGTTTTGAAGAGCAAGTCAGTCTAGTTTTTTAAGAAAAGTTCAAAAAGTTGTACGCACAGGTTGTACTTTTTTTTGCATTGTACGTAAAAAAAAGTGACGATTGAGTTTGTTACAATACGTCATTATTAACTCAAAATTAAAGATGACTGAGGGAAAACTTTTACAATTGTACATAATTACAGGTTTTCATTTTTATTCAACTCGTGCAGTGACTGAACAACAAAACAACAAATACAATACATTGCACTTCCACTCTTCAAGAAAATGTTTGTTTGTATAATTTGCAGGGCGCCTGTACAAAAAACTCATTATTGTTGTGATTGCTGTACACACGCGCTTCATTTCAACGCGCGTTGCACTTCTGAGTCAAATACAAAATTATAGTAACGACTGGTAGCCAGACATATCCACATGCTACACGATAATTCAATTTCGCACAGTAAACGGTTTTGACCTCAAGATTTAGCGCTTCAATGACGCCATTTTCAATTCAATCTTTTAAAAAATTATATAAAGTAGATCTTGTAACTAATTTTCTAAAATTTTGATATTCGGAGTAGAACATATGGTAAAACAGTACGACGCCAATTATGGTACCAATTAGGAGGTAGTTAAAAATTGACAGAATTATTTGGCTAAACGTATCATTAGTTTTCGCGTGTATTACATGGCTTCGTAAGTTTAAGTTTGGAAAGAAGCGTACGACGACGCCAGGCCAGTCACACGCCCATCCGAAATTTTCCCAGACGATCAAACTAGAAGAGTAAGGTCAAGTGCATGTAAGACATACGGCCATCACATGTGACGACAGAAAAAAAGAGCAGAACCAAGTGAAGAAGATGAAGAAAATTGCCTGAGACTGATTTGAAGCAGATATACATTTAACATTTAAGAAAAAAAAAGAGTGTGGTCGACGTCTTTCGTTCCTACAATTCGAAGAAGGGTTCCTGGACATGGACCTGCTCCCAGCCCTACTTTATGCGTGTGCCATGCCCGGGCTTCAACATGCATCAGTAGTAAAATGCAACGCAGCCTCAGCCTATGAAAAGATCATAGGTTCAAATCCTAAGATCCGCATCCACGTTCGACATCTCCTTACCCTTGTACAGGGTCCTGCAAAACTCCACACTGTACCTTCGCAAACCCAAAATGATGACGGGTTCAGACGGCACTCGGTCCTCAGAGATCTTGGTTTAATTATCTGGGTCGATGAGGCCTCTAGAGTTACTTCTCTAGAGAAAAGTCACCTCGTTGATATCAATTCGGGACTCCGAGCCAAGAATTCGACGCGAATTTGAGATGAAGTTTAAATGAACATTACAGTAACTTATGTGGGACCCTAGGCGCTAGTGAAGTGTAACTGCAAAGACCCGTGGTTGCAGTCTCAGTGCCGATCTCATTGAGTCAAGGTCAAGTGTACGAGAGGGCTCTTTTTTATCCCCAAAAAAAATTGGTACCACCCCCAATACTGCTGAACCCAGTCCAAGTCCAAGTCCATGCGCATCATAATCCTGAACCTGCCTAATTTTTTGCGCCCATTTCCAACACTCCTTAGCTTTTGTTAATGCTTATTATGCCCACCAAATCACCAGGCATCACTGAGGTAGAGGTACTCATAATATGAGCAGCGACAGCGACAGCCACAGAAAAAATCGTGGATTGGATGCAAATGCACATTTGAGAATTGAAGGGTACCCTTGGTCTGGCTTAAACCACTTCAACGTGTTAAAAGTGCTCTTCTCTTCTCCACCGTTTTTTTTCTACCACCGTCTTTATCTTCTCGCAAGGTTTTTGAACTTTGCTTATTATCATCGCTGTTCAGGCGGCCACTAACAAGGGATAGATTTCAGGTGTAAAATTCAGGTGATGAGTCGAAATGATCAGGACTAGAATTTCTCTGGATATCAGGAACCGCAAAGGCTACAACCAAGTTGTATAGCTCGTTGGAAATATCAGCTCGAATGGAATTTCACGCACCGTATTTCAGCTCAGTGTGAAAGCGCGTTGCACGCAGCGCGCGGGCAATTTGGTAAAAATCACCTTTTCAGCATTTTTCAGCCGTTTTTCATGCTCGTCGTCCTGAAATGCAGTGAAAACTTCGAGAGCTCGAAAAAAACAGCTTCATCGCCAAATTCGAGTGTCTTCTCGGAAAATTTTTAGCCATGGATTGACAATTTCTGAGCAAATTCGGTCAACCCTGGTTAAATTTTACATCTGAAAACTGCCTCTGTAGTAAATGGACATACGACTGCGACGTAGTAATAAAGTAAAGTGAGTATCCTTCGTTGAGACCCCTACCTCGTCTCAATTTTTTCTGGGCCTTTGCTTGTAGTCTCTTGGACGAAGATACAATAGACTGATAATGATTAGAAAAAAGCGGGTTGTAACTTGTAGTAGTACATAGTGACTTTTTGAATGCACTGACAGAAAATTATAATATTAGATTTATGCTTACACATATGACGGGACTGTGCGAGGGAGGGACATGAATAGGAGGGAGCCCTTAATGATCTGATCAGGAGGCAGAATTACATTATCTATGATAATTCATCTCTAAAGACGAGTGAAGATGGGTTCTAATTATTCCACACTTGATGAGTCAAATCTCTAGTCAGGTGTACGTATTGATGACTTGACGTTTGACCATGAGCCGGAGTGATTTCTTCGGTAGTTGTCAGAGGAAATGCATATAGATCCAGGAGAACCACTTAATTGTATTCATGATAAATCGTGTCAATAAAAAACGAAGATGTTGTTCGATACAAATGTTTTTGAAACTAGTTAATAAATATTCAAGGCGTGCGTGCGTGTTCAGTGCGACCACTAAATCCTGCGCATATTTATTATTGTCCAATCGCGATATATGCAGGGTGGCGCATAACCATTTACGTGCCGCTTTAGCAGGTAAATCTAGGGGTACCTCTCTAAAACTTATCTGTAGAAAAGGAAGGACACCGCACAAATTTTGTGTTTTTTTGCGAGTCTGTTCGATTTGGCGGAAGTTTTGATATGCTGATCAATTTTTAAAAAGTAAACACAATCAGGCTATCAGCATTGTCGCCCCTTTTTGATACACAACTTCTGGTACTCTCTAATGGGCGGTGTTTGTGAACCGCCCTATGCACTGTCTAGAAAATCGTGTAAGTCCGCGCGCTTACGGTACAAATTAAGTATCTCACCAACAAACAAACCACAAAACCAGTCTGATTATCATTAAGTGTTTTAAGGGTTTATTTTACATAAAACTTACAGTACACAACATTGTAACCATGTACAAAGGAAAATGGGCGTAAATCGCAATGGTTTAGCATTTCAACACACACATGGAAGTACGAACATACATATATAATAATCCCTAATGACCTTTGACCCCTTTCTTCTTTTTAGTGCGATGCATTCGTGTAGGGTGCACGGTGGAACTTGTATGCCTTAGTGATGGATTAGGGTTAAATAACACATGTCCCGAGCCGAGAAGTAGTACTAAAATCACCCGTCCATAAATATAGTCGTTTTTTAACAGTACATTATCTGTCTGTTATTTTTTTTGTAAAGTTTCATTTTCTGGGAGACCTAAGAAGAAAAGGGCTCGTAGCTCATCCACTGTACTGTTGCTTTTGTGTATTATGTTTTTTGTGTCACCCGATTCTGACAACATTACGGATTTACGCACGCAATTGTAATGCACATGCATAATGTCGACGTCAAGTCAACTCCCTTTTTTAATTTTTTTTTCTTGGCAGCAAGCAAGCAGCAAGGGGACGTCACTTGAAGTGATAGGTACTAGAGTGACCTTTGACACAGTCGATTATATTATATTATGTCTGAAGACAATGTTAGAAGGAGCAGTAGAGCACAGTACAGCCAGTCTCGTGTTAATAATATTAGAGTGGATCTACTTACCGAATAGGGAATTTTTATGACGTGTACGTCTATCTTCAGATGCTGGGATTCGCTGTCGTAAAAATAAGTCACTGGGAATAAATTAAATTGGGCATTGGCCAACTTGTCAATATCAACAGGAAAGAAGTGCCTTAAAAAGTGTGTCTTGAAGTGTGTCCTATATTCAGGACGAATAACATCGCTTAGTCCGAAATCGTTATCCGATTTGGCTGCATTTTTGATATTTTGTAGCCCTTGACTTCCTGAGCTTTTGAGAAGGTCATAAGACGAGAAGTCTCACCGTTTGTTCGCTAAAAGTAGACGAACCAAATTCACTTTGTGAAGTTATAGGAATCCGTGACGCATTTGTAACGTATTTGACCCATGTATTTTTAGCGGGCAAAATTCTAGACTTGCCGGGGTAGAACCTTCACAGAAGCTTCTTTGGAGGTCCAGGGCTGCACCGTATAGAAAATGTAGCCAAATCCAACAGCCTACTTTTACCGTCAGCACTGTGCGGTGCACTTTTACCTCATGATTGACCTGATTTGCTGCCAGTGATATCTGATATACGTTGAAGACACAAAAACTAGTCAGGAGCTTACTATTCCTAAAATATACAAAAAAGGTTGAAGAGTAAATTGGTGTACAAATGGCTTGGCAAGAATATTAATGTAAAGAAAGGGGTTAAGAAAAACTTGAGTTTTCATAATAAGTCAGTCAAGTCAAGTGTAATTTTGGTAAGTCACCCCTTTGCTTCGATCCTCGTTTAAACGAACATATCACATCTCTTCGGGGTGGATCATGCCCTTAATTTCACTTGTCTATTATTATGACTGGAGAAACTAGGGTGCATTAATGCATGCATGCATGCGTGTGTGTAGCAGACGACGACATGAGCTGCATTTAGTGCATTGTGCGATACAGTATTTTAGACAGTCAGACAGACCAGGACAGGAGATCATGTCTTGACATCTGAGATCCGATGTTCTTTGTCCATAATTTAAATCAAGAAAAAATGAAGGCTCTGGCTGACGACGACGACGATTCTTCTCAACTTTCAATTCCACACGCCAAAGGATTGAGAGAGACTCGAGAGGAATTAAGAGGCAGATGAGGCTAATGATGCTATCCAAAGTCAAATTTGACACGACAACGGGTTACGTACGTACGGGTCTTTTTCACGTGTTCCATGCGTGTATGAATAAATTGGTCTGGTCTGTCACCCCCTTTATTTTCTGTTCTGACTGACTTCAACCTTTTAAAATTGCTGAAGTCCGTCTTACAGTAAAACAAGCCCTGCGTAAACATGTCCAATGATAAAATTAGCTTATGCAAAGCAATAAGAGTCTCAGAACAAACTGTTATCAATATTCGGACAAACGTTATAATAACGTTTGGTATCTTCCTATGCAAGGCCGGAAAGTCGCCCGTCTAGCACAGGTTTTACCTTAAAATACATAGGAACAAACAAATTGTCCAGTCATGACCTGAGTGAACTAAATACTAACTTCGCACGTGGAATTCATGTTATGGGGAAGTCAGGTCAAATTTTATCGTTTCCGTCAAATCAACACAGTTGAATGAGTCAGATTTTATCCGTGTTCGACAGAAATTAGCAATAAGAAAAAACCTTGCGAATTGTGATGACTCCTTACCTTGAAGTGTTTCATGATACGTGAGCCAGTACGTGAGGAATGCCAAAACACAAGATTCTTCCCTGCTAGGGGAAAGTCAACTTTCTCTCCGAGTGATCGTGTAGTGAGCATTTTTCCCAGATGTTCTATGTTTCTATGTGCCATAAATATTAGAAAGCACTGGATGAGTTTTCCCCTCTGACAGTTCGAAGAGAGAGTAGGATCAGTTACGTTTATTTTTAACTAATTTTTCACTTGATGCGCAGGTTAACCAACCCTGAGTGTGAGCCAGTGCATGTACTTACACTCCCACACAATCGAAATGTGATTCTACCACAGAAAGAAAAGACCAGAAGCCACTTTCTCATGTAATCGCCCATCAAAAGTAATGTCCTTGTGTCGACTTACTATTTTGTGAAATGTGAACAAAAATAAATACCAACGTCCTAAAATGTCATAATTTTCCTGGAGTTTCTCCCTCCAGACATGCCTGGCGCCTTCTGGTCAAAATATGTACATAAGTCATTGAATCAAAAGTCTCACACCTAACATCCTAGTACATATAAATTGTCATATTTGCTTGACGCTGTTTCTTGAAATGGTAGCCTAGGACAAGTTTGTACAAGCCAAATTCTTAAACCGACGATTTTTACAATAATTAAACGTAGACGAGTCCCAGTCATGCAATAAAACATAAGGTTTAATTTATTGTTTTTTATTGTCTGTGTATTATTGATGGATAATACGCAAACAAATAAATCAGTCTGGAACTCAACACTCTGAGCATTTACTGTGCAAACCAGCAATCGTCAATATCCGACTTTCCGTCCACGGAAAAAGACAACTCTTCTTTCGACATTTTGAATTCTTGGCTTGCTTCCAACACTTATGAGGATTATTCTTCTCGTACTTATATTCTGTACATCATTTCTGTAAGTACTGGATAATTGTCTCCTTGACAAATTTTTGAGAGTCAAATCTACTAGGTACTTCATTTACTGGTTCCATTTACTTAGTCGGTAGATTAAAACCCGAAAAGACATGAGCGCGAATCGGTTTATTTCTAATTCGGTAAAGACCAAAGGACTTTCTTCATCATGGAGGAAGAGCCGGTGGAGACCAATCGTTTATGATCAAGGCATTTATCAAAGAGAATATTGTACTGTACGACGATCAAAACGTGAAGTGTGAGTAAAAATAGAATTTTCTCAACCAGGAAAACGTTTTCCGTATGGAAGAGATTGAAATGTTAACTTTCATGAACTGAAAAAATGTCCAGTCCATGTTCGAGAAATGCCATAACTTTCATGGAAGTTTTCGTTCCAGACTTCCCTGTCGCCTTATCTTACGTCGGTATTGCCGTATGATCAAATGGCCATGTGTTCATTCGGAATCAGAGGACATGGGTTTCCATGCGTATGATTTTGTCGAATGACCGAGAGGACACTTTTGGAACACGTGTAATGTTAGAAGTCTAAGTTTTCCGCGTACACACTTTCTGATGAGTCATTTCTCCGAATGCGTGTGTAGAAATTACTTCACTATAGAAAAATTTGTAGGCATAAAAATAATGGGATTCATAGAAGAAACATTCGTTTCTTAAATTGGACGACCTACTACTTCAGAAATCGAAGCAAATTCGAGAAAAGGTAAGCTTGTTTAATGTTAAAAAATTGGATGTTCTCGTGTCTATCCGAAACATCCATCACCATTTCTTTACGTCCAAACGCCCGAGAATGTTATAATTACATTTAGATTTCGGAATGAATTCTCCATTTTTTAAGATGTACATCCATTGTCATCATAATCTAATCGAACGGAAGGACGACAAAAAAAAATCCCTACCATTTCTTCATGATTGTATTCCATTATTTGAATCAAATATATTACTTTACATATGATCGGTAGAACTTTACACACCGGGATCAATCCAATTCGTTTCGGTCAAACCACTTGTTCTGGATTGTTGTTCATAAATTAAGGCACACGTTGAGTTTGATGACGACGTATCTCCAGAGTCCGTGCCAAGTGAGACAGACCGTGCCTCAAAGTCGAATCGTGTTACATCCTAATGAAAAATAGATCGAATTGCCATGCCGTAGTACATAAGTAACTTGAGTTGAAGGGTACGCGTACGTACGATACAACAATATTATTTAGAATTATTATGCAGGTTTGTTTTATAATTCGACGTCAGGCCAAAGATGATCCTTGACCCCATCACCAGTAGTAGTGGAAGTGGTAGAAAGAGAGTTTCAGGCGTGAGCTAGACCTTTGACCTTTTCGTGCAGTCAAGAACTCTAGTGCAGCTGAGGGAAGGCAGTTATATTTACTATTTACGTGTTACGCCTTCCTTACTGGCATGGCACGACTCGAATTCAAAATAACGGGCAAGTTGCAGGTGATTTTTTCTTGTTATTGTCTCGATTAATAGAAGAAGACAAGATGATTATTGGGCTTTGTAGGGTCTTGATAATACGAATACGAAATAATCGACGTTCACTCCTTACGCGTCTATTGTAGCTCGAACTGGTAAAGTGCGAATCATTCCGAATCGGGTACCGCAGGGTGTCTCAGACATTGTTCATTCATCTACGGTACGAGCTTCCTTAGAAAAATGTCGATGGAAAAATCTCTGTCACCGATTCCTAATCAAAGATATCCGTACCAACAATTTTTTAGTAACCGAGCAATAATTCACAAATATTAGTAAATCAAATTTAAAAACTATCAAAACACCCTTTAACCGGCGTATGCCTTACCTCAGGTCTATTCTTCTTTTCCTTACAACAACACCAGCAACCAATTGAAAATCTGCGCTATCACTTTTTTCCTTCTGTCTGATTCTGAATCTGATCATCTCTGCTTTCTGAGCGAACTTCCTTAACTGCACTGCACCAGTAGTGAATTTGACAATGAGTTTGGCCACAAAGCCAACGCTTACGATTATGCTTAGGATGATACATCGTAATTCTTTAATACGGCCGCGACCGCAAGGATACCTGGATACGAAAGAAGTTTATCGGATCGGCTATAGAATATAAATATAATGTGTGTTGTTGCATAATGCAAGTACAAGCTATGAAAGGATTTGTTGTAATGATAAATGACGCGTGCAAAACATCAGATCTCAGCTGGAGTTGCTCTTGTCCTTGTCGTCCACCAAAGAAATATCACGTCGAGCTCAGTTTGTTCCGCCGGATTTTTTTGACCACTGTTTTAATAAAGAACTAACAAGGAAATGTTTCGGAGTGTAAGATTCATACCAATTTTTTCTGTAAACGTTGTATTTCTACCTTGAATAAGCAGGGGTTTTCCCACTTTCGCTTTCATAAATCAGTGAAGTGTCCTAATGGGTAGGAAAGTCGGGTACCACGAGGATGCCCAAGATGTTTAAAAGACGTTGTGTGTAGTGTGTTGATAGCGCAGTAATGCATTCGTCAATATGAAGTGGTTTCTGAATCTCCTTAGCAGGGTTGAGAGCTTTCTCTGTCGTAGAAATAGACGACAAGCCATCATTTGACTAACGATAATTCGATAATTAATTTGACACCCGAATATGGTACCTTATAAGATTGACCGGTTGGCCGTTCACGTTATAATTCACTTCATAGGACTGGCAGTGCTAACTTGTACAACAGGTAGTCGTCGTAGTCGTAGTCGTATGATTCGAAAATTGCTTTGTTGAATTCATAATCAACTTTCATGAGATGAGCTCCTCCGGGCTATTGTGTTTTCTTTCTCTTGTTTTTCCTACTGATGCTAATGTTGATTTCTATCAAGCAGTGCTTGTGATGTGCTTCTTTTTTTTTATCGTACGCTAATAACGGTTGCAGTTGCAGTTACACTACACCACACCTGAGCTACCTGTTTCTAACTTTTATTTATTATCTTCTATTGACTCGCCTCCAGTCCAAAAAAATTGTTTTAAAAAATTAAAGGAGTTTTCCAGGGACTACTACCACCATACATTTGCATGGAGAGAAAGAGAAGTGTGACATTCACAATGAATCAGCTTATAATGGCATGAGATACTCGTAAATTTAATTCAAGATAAGTCTAAACAACTTGGTGTGACACCCTGTTGATACCTCGGCACGATATGGGGATTGAGACTCTTAATTAACAAATGAGGATTCTAGAAGGTGTAGATCGGATTTATCGCAAATGGGTCTAATTTTCACTTGGCCCAGAGAATGTACCTCTAGAAGTAGGAAGAAACTTCAGTGGACCACCGCCGTTCTCAGTGGGCCGGTTCCACTGAGCTACGACGGCCTGACTAATTTTTCTTCTCTTATAAAAAATAATTTTCAGAAACAATTATTTGATTTTCTTTGTAATTGAATGCTGATCGTCTAATTAAAAATACTACGGCAAGACACAAAAGATAAGGCGAACCCATTTGGATGCACTTACAAAAATCACTTCATGTTATGGCGTGGCGTGGCCGACAAATTCAGGTGTGGACTCGAAGATAATAGTAAATTGACTTTTTTGAATTGAATTGGATTGAATTAAGAAGAGTTGGCCCAGCATGGCCAAGGGAAGACGTGACATGGGGTCGGACTTCTACACACGTGGCTGTGGCTAGATGAAGAAATAAAATATAAAAAGTGTGATTTGTCTTCTGTTTTTCAATGACTGAGTGACGGACTCATTATTCTTTGACATGGAAGCAAGGGCGGGAATGGGCAGGGCACGCGATTCCGCAGCCCGCCATGTCAGAGTGACAACCAATGTACGTGACAGCAACTTACTTCACTATCTTTCTTTTTCTTTTCATTTTTTAATTTATTTCTATTATACTCGAAATCTCTTTGTCTTTTGCTTCTGGTTTTTTCGTTGATTGTCTTACAAGGAAGGAGGCGTTCATGCAAAATCTTGATCGTCACAAAAAGATACCCCCATGATTAAATCAATGTCATGTGCACAAGTATGACCACTTCTAAGCAGATAGCATTTGGTTCACAGGTCGCAGGCTTGAATTGGTATCAGCGAGGTGACTCTTTTCTAGAGAAGTTACTCTTGAGGCCCTATCGATCGTACCAAGTACCGTGCGAAGACACGGCTGAACGAATTACGAATTGGGTCGGCCAGGAATTGAACCCGGGACCTGATGGGTTAAACCTCGAACGGCAATCACTAATCACTATCACAGAGTTCGCTTATTTTTTCAAATTAATTTCAAACTCGTTTTTAATTTATCCAGACGGAATACAGTTTATTTTGTTAGGATTGCAATGATGTTCAACAATTATTATTCATGCCCTGGGCTACATAAGTGTACAAATTCACTAAAACTGATTTTCTGTGTTCTTTTCTCATGTCGTCTAAACTGAAGCTTTTTATGTGAATAGTAGTTCCAGCTGATGTTCGATCAGATCTGCAACATGGGTGTACTTTCAGAATAAACAAAACCTAGTCTTAGACAGCTAAACACAAATTATGGCCTTATTTAAATTCTTTCACTTCCTTACGGATGAACCATCAATACATGCCCGCGCGACCAAAACAAGTTTGGTTAAATTTGACTAATTGCGTGAGGTTTGTTCACGTTCAAGTTGGACCACCCCTTCATAATTATTGGGTTTAACACCTTTGCGATTACAATCATTACAAAAATTAAACCTGGCTCAAATGAAATTTTTAATCATTGAATTCGATCTTTGAGAATTGAAGACACGCCTCAATCATGTCCTATTGCCCTGGCCTGGAACATCGTGCGTAATTGAATAAATCATTTAACACCATAAAGGTTTTTGCTCGGTTAAGTTTAAGATTCGGTGATTTAGATGGACTTGGCAGCTTCCAGACCTGAATCAATATAAACGAGGCGACTCTTCTCTAGAAAGGTTACTCTAGAGGCCCCATCGCCCCTGATAATCAAACCAAGTTCTCAGAAGACCAAGTAACGCGAGAACACCCATCCGTACAAGGAATTGGTGAATTGAACCCGCTACTCACTCAGCTAGCAGCTGAGCCATACCGCCTTGCCAAAGGTTTTGATGATCTCGAAAGTATACCCAGTCTAGAATCCGATTCCGAACCACAATTTCCCTCCAGCACATTATCAAATTTTGTGTCAATTAGTGTTGGAGTGTAGTGGGAGTCGTACACAAAGGGGTGAAAAAACCTGGATTTTTTAAGCGTGACAATTTTTAGAATGATATCTAGCTAACCGGATTCGAATTCATTGTACATCGGTATTGAAGGAAGGAAAGAGCCTCACAACTACGACTCACGCAATGCAATGCACCCCTTTCAGGGGGAAATGAATAGAAAATAGAATCGAGAACGTGTGTTCTCGAGTCCAGAGCTCCGAATTCACGTACAAGACACTGAGAACGTGGAGTAATACAATTTAATCCTTAGAAATTGAATCAAAAGACGGGGGTTGGGCATTGTCTCAAAGGTTTGAAGTGAACATTACAACTCATCCAAGCGGAAACATTGATTTAATTGCTCAAGAGGTCCGTTTCTATATTCTATTCAACCGTGAAGAAAACCATTTTGTTCACTGGTCTAGATTCTAGCATAGCAGGTTGGTTTGGAGGACACAACACATTTGGATTTTGTAATTTCCCGCTACTTTCAAATCAACCAAAGGGACATCAACTACTTATGGAGACCTTCAATTTGAAACAAGTGAAAGCATTTATGTGTTGCAGTCTTTCTTATCTAAAAGTAATTTTGATCGACCTACTTTCCAACTTCTTGTACGAGTGGTTGTACGCACGATACTTGGTCCTCAGAGAAATTAGATTAATTGTCCGAGTCGATGGGGCCTCTTGAGTAACTTCTCCAGAGAAGAGTCACCACGTGGATATCAATTCAGGCATACGAGCCAAGAATTCACAAAGCTGATAAGGAATGAAATTGAAGTGATGAGGATAAATGACTATGACAGTAACTCTAAGCTGGAGTTCGAAAATGGCTGAAATTAAAATGGTTTGGAAATTGACGGCAACATATATTTTGTGGAAGGTGCTTTCACTCTTGCTTTCTCTTTGTAGTTGTTAGCTTTCGCCAGAGGCACCTTATTGTAAGAATAAACTACTCAACCAAAACCTGAGTCAGCCAAATCTTGGTTGGATAGGAATAAGGAACAAACGGAGTCCCATCCCATAGAGACACATGTCATCAGATCAAAGAAAAACAGAATAATATAAAGTTGGCTGATCATATCTGAGCAAGGACTTGCAGAACCACTTCAGTAAAAGACGTTTCTATTCTAAGGGCTTTCTGCATGCATTTTGCATACAATACGTACGCGTTTCCTTCCTTCCTTCCGGCATGTTCACATCGAGGAAATGAATTTTGAACCAATGTTTTTCCTTATTATGTTGAGGAGGGACGTATTTATTCACATTATATTTGCATCGACGATTTTGACAACAGGGAGCTTGTCAATTTACATTTTACGGCGTTATTTGGAGCAATATGTAAATCATTCCGAGTTTAGGGAAATGTTTGGCGGTGAAATGACAGATAAGGGGCTCCATCAACATTTGACAGAATCGTAGTAATTTATTCCAAACGGAAGATATTTTTCTTTGAAACGGTTCCAGACCTTACCACCAGGAAATGTTCTTTGGCTCAAGGCTAAATGTATTAGCTTGCGTAGTTTCTTCAGAAGGACCTAAAAATTGTTCTGAAGCTTGATGACTTGAATTTTGAAGCCTCAATTCGATCACGCGATTCTGATATCTGGTACATTTTCATAAATCGAACAAATTTTAGAGAACCAAACAGACCACTGGGGTTATACTGGATTTGTTATCTATCCTGAGTTGTGCGAATTCAAATATCACACTTCCTTAATTAAATGATGGCTTATTATCCTCATCCTCTATTTTTATTAAGAGTGAACTGCCCAATCGGGTTACAGTTTTAGTGAGGTTTTTTGGAGGCACTTTTTAGTGGTAGCCAGTCGGTCTTCAAATAGAACCCCAGACACTGTATTTATGGCAGAGGAAAAACCAACATTTTATTTAACTGAGCCTTTTAAGAACCGCAATCTTCAATTCAGTACAAAAGACTGACGCATCCTGGGGAAAAAGTTTAGTGCAGATCGGAGATAGTACAAGTAGTCGTGTAAAAAAATAGTTTAGAGAAAATGAGAAGAGTTTTACGACTTTTACTCGCCTGTACACCATCGAAATAAGTGTGAGAGCGAAACCTTATCGTAAATATTGAGACAGATATTTTCTTTCCTGCCTGCCGCATGAAGAAGAGGCGCCATTTTAATTTTTATCAGGACTTCTTCAGATGTACCAGAAACAAGAAGCAGGTGGAAAACACTTCCTATTCGTGGGAAAATTTCTAATCAAAATTAAATTAGAACAAAAAGTTAGCAAAAATTAAAAGAAAAATAAACAGAAAGTTTAGTTTTGTTTGAAATTACAAGAAACTAAACGGCACACCGTTTGTGCTCGTACTCTATTCTGTTCTTGATTTGAAATAACCGGAGCGGAGCTACTGGCACGGGAAAAGATAGGATAACAGTCGTCGTAAAAACCCGGGAGAAAGCTATAAAAATCTGTTTTATATCGTTCTGCACTTGTAAGTGTTTTGATTAATTCAGAGAACAAGACAGGACCGGTGTCAGGGGCATGAGTGTTTCATATCAACCGAACTAACTTCTCTTCCACATGTACTTATCGTATCTACATACACATACACATACCGACTTCGTGTACGTAACGTAACTTTAGAGTCGTAACTCTATAATGCCAGGCTAAACACTAAATACATTAAACGCTCATTTGCATAACAAGGCGAACCAGACAGACAGAGATCTTGCCGAGCTACTCCAGTAAATCCCATTTCAGGCGGGTAACTCTATCATCACTGTAAAAACACGGGTGGCTTTCTCTTGGTTTCAAATCGAAGGGGTTGTTTCAGACTGATTTTAGAAATATTCAATTTTTAAACCAATTTAAAATGAGAATCTGTTTTTTTAAATAATAAACAGGTTTTTTGGATAGGTGTTCAGTTCCTACTCGACAAATTATCTTATTTGAATAGAGAGAAGACTTGGTGACAAACTTTCGTTTAAAGGTTCAAAATTTCAAAAAAAAACTGATAACCTGTTATAAAAAATACTCAAAAGTACGGTTTAAAAATATTCAGCTTTTCGTACCATCTGAACTGTCGAATCCCAAGTAAACCATGCCCAATTTGAACACCCCGAAGGAAGCCATCCACTAAAGTTTTGTAACATTTAATCTAGTTCGGGAGGCTCTTTCCCTTCTCATTATTTTGAGCCGGGTCGTAAAACCCGAGAAAACACTTATCTTTTTAAAACCATGTATGTCCTTCTAACATCCATTGTATTACGTGCTTGAGTGTTGAGTGACAAGATTCAAGAATTACCTCCAGCCAGGACCTACACTGTACACTATTTGACACACAAATATCTGACAACTTGAGATTATGCATGCAAGATGAGTAAGAGTTATTATATTGCAAGGCAAGGGAACTTTAACAGCTATTCAAACTAGATCCTTAGTTGAGAAGATCTTACCATTATCGGGCTCGAATTGAATCAATTTAAAATTTAAATAACGAGTCCGAATAAGAAATTGGTATTCAGAAAATGTGTCAGCATCAGTTTTAAAACTGTTGTCTCCTTAACGGTACGAAGTTCGGGCCCAAAACGTACTGCAAAGTGGTAAGGTCCTTTCCCGGCTTTGAAATCCTCATTGTTAAAATTTGACCAAATACAAGATTGAAACAATTCTATTCTTCTGTCTATTTTAATATTTGATGCTAGCTCTATTTTATGTAAATAAAACAACAATATGAAGGTGGTGGAAAGGATTCATTCGATTCGGATTCGGATTCCCTTCTTATTTTGTTTGTGTGAAATAAACCGAATTTGAAATGGAATCTCTGCTGATGAAACTTAGAAATTGGAATACAATGAGAATATGATGTTTTGTTATTGTTATGCAAGAGTACCGTCCGTCCTTGCGGCTTAGAGAGGATTCTCTTCCGAATGAATAAATTAACTCATAAATGCATATTAATGTGATTGTAAGGATTAAGAGTGTCATGGGAAAATCTCAGCGTCTGTCCGTGGGTAAAGTGATTATTTCCAACAGATCAAATAAATACTCAAACCCGGGAGGACTTTGCGTGCGTCCTCCGATGCGTTGATTGAGCCTTAGGCACGGTACGCATTTATTTACATAGTATTACGCGGTGTGAACATCAATTGTTTTGTTTTTTTTGTGTGTTTGTGAATTACATAGTTCCAAAAAAATTTAGCGTAGTGGGCTAGCCTTCAGATTAAAATTGTAAGGTCACGAGTTCGATTCTTACCGTCCGAGCTTTTCCTCAAGCATATATACTTTGCCACTATACCCAAAATTAAACCAGAGATGGGAAGTCGCTTAAAAATGCCCGGGTTTTTAAGAAAACGTTTAATTAAATCCGAAGACCGGAAAGTTCTGGATTTCAATTGAACCACGCGGTCTCCAGAGTATAAAGTGCCAAGTGAGTGAAATTCGGAATAAGCCCCGGAAATGTTATTAGATTTCGTGGTAGGGTCACTCAATCGATTCGCACTTGGACTTTGCTTAGCCAGCATGACATGACAACTTGCACTTGCAACTCATTTGCATAAGAGGCGAGAGGATTTGAATGAATTGAATGGAAAACCAAAGCCCGGGACGTGGTAAAATGAATTGGAAAATGACTTACCCGGGTGCCGTCCGTTAACCATAAGCTAATGCTGCTAAAGTACTGTAGGTACTGAATACTTGTTTAGTTGGGAATGATAATTAAGCACCGAGTCATCTTCTTCTGTATGTATGTCTGGTCCTTTAATAAACCCATTATCTGTGGAGAATGACACAAGTTTCCTTCCATACCTTTGAGTTTGGGGAATTCTAGAATCCAGAGAACCAAAACTCATTTCGGTCCATTATCTGATCGTAACTCTCATTTTCATGGGAAGATGATTACTCAAGGAGTAGTCGAGGTCCTAATTCGCAACTTATTATCCACCCTTCTAGCATTCTAGGATTTCTCCTACTTCTAACTCAATATTAACGTGCCGGGAGCGCCGGGTCGCTTATAACTTAAAATGGATTTTACTATGTACTTCGTCAAAAATTAGTAAAATCTCAAAAATACACACTCGAACACATTCGTTGATCAAAATTGACATATGCAATTAAGAAAATACTGCTTCACGTCACCCTTGACCTTCTCCTAATTGCTTTCAGCTTATCGCCCAAGAATCCAGGAAGTGCGAGAATTGTATCATCATACTTCTTCGTCACAGGAAATATCTCCGTGACGCTATAGGTGAATAAGCATTCTAGCCTTGACCTCGTTAAGGTCAAGATTTGCAAAATGGTAAGGGAATCACGGAGTGACGTTGTAACGTCAGACTGATTCATCACCTTGAAAAAATATGTCATTAGACCCATTCTAGCCTCTTGCACTTGAAATTTTTACGTAAATATGTAAATGATACGGAAGTTCCTTAATTAGTTTTTAACTCAATTACCATATGTGAAAAGTCTGATGCTCTAGCTCACACTAGACGACCGTCCAAGTTTGCTTTTTAATTTTATAGCACGAGAGTTGTTTTCAGAATAGATAATCTCGCGAGATGGAACTCAGCCATTTTTTATTCAGTCATACTTTTCAGGTTAATTGTTGTAAACAAGCAGACCGCATTTGATGAAATAAGCTGGCTCCCACAGAACATTAGATTTTAGTAAGGTCCGTAATTTGTAGGAGTGTCTTGTTTATAATGGTTAATTTTCTGAAGCTCCGCATGGTTGATTATTGGACCGGTTGGCTGGTTGAAGGTGTTTTACTCGTAAATTGAGTGAAAAAGAAGCTTTTAAAGCTTGGGGATTCAACTTACAAGATTACGTGTATGACTGGCTGTGTGCTCAACGCCAGACGTGACTTGCAAGCACTTCAATAAAAAACAATGTGTAAATGTGAAGCTCCCTTCTTAACAGTAACTTGAGGCAACCAAGGGAAAGGATTGACATTAATGAGGCTTTTCTTTCACTTTACTGGAAAATCCGTTTTTGGGGGCAAAGTTTCTAGAAGAATAGGGTGATTCACCCCAATTTAAGAAACCAGATTCAATGGCACGTCATTCCTGGTTTTGAGAACCATGACACCCCTTACCCACAGAAAATGAGTTATTCTGATGTTTATGAACCTTAAAAATAAATAGTGTCAAGTGGTAACCCTCATCATGTTATGGAACCGAATTCGATTCTACATACAAAGCAGACTCCGGGGAACACTTGCTTTTGCTGTTCTTATTGCTTACACATTTTTGTTGAATTTGTACAAAACATATAATTGCTACGAAATGCGGTACGGGTGAGCTATACAAGTGTCAATAGTGGCTGTCTGTGTGCGTCAATGGTGTAGCGGTCATAGTTTTTGTCCAAATCCCTTGAAACCTAGTGCGCATGGCCAGAGTGCGTAGCTTCCCTAAATATTGACATTCGGTTCCGACAAATTGCTATTAAACCTATAGCGATATTTAAATGGACCTTATGAGGTCACCACTGGATTTTCTGGTAATTGGTACTGGTAATTTTCGAAAGAACTTCAATTATTATTTGAATTACGGTTGGGATTTGGGAGTCACGTGACTACTAAGGAACTTGGGCTACTAAAAGCACGTGAGAAATTGGGGATGAATAATGAAAATACCCGTAGATTCGGAAAGTGATATGCAACCAACATATTTGTTTACTTCTGCTTTACCAAAATTACTCTACGGGTTGTCTCTCCAGTTTAAAAAGGAATTACAATGACAAAAAGGCTGAAAGTACTGATAATAATTATTATAAATAACTTTAGATGGAAAATTTAAAAAATCCTCCACATTATTATTGTATTTTAGTGGGCTGAATCAATATTTACTTAACGCAACTTATCCATCCGTCTATGTCTGTCCGTAACTCGGTTGGGGTTTGTTAGATTAGGAAGGAAAGTTGTGTACATTACCCTTGAATTGAACCAACAGACAACTCGTCATAAATGTCAATCTTTGAGACCTCAAGTGCTCATCCCAGTTTAAGAATGAGAGCACTTCACTCCAAGGGGTCTCTTCTATGTATTCATGCTGTCTTTTTAGAAATTGCGCCTTAGAACAGAAAAAAATCATCTGGGGTTCGGATAAAAATAGAAATGGGTAAGAAATAACGACGCATATGATAAGTTTTGAGTGAAATTCAACTCTTTTAATTTATTACGTTGAAGGAGCCTAATGTTATACAAATCAGGAGTACGCCCTCATAAATAATTCAAATTACTTGACGACAGATTTGGAGTGAAACAATATAATTTTAATAAGCCAATGTTGACAATTGATTGTAAAATTAGGATTTAAATTGGATTAAAAATTTTAGTAACGAATAATTAAAGCCGAGTTGGGTGGAAATCCCGTGTCAGGCGTAGCATCACCAAAATTATAAATAAATGACACTGACCAAGAACATCTCAAATATGTAAATTCCCATCGAAGTCTGGAAAAGAAAAATTTCCGTGTTCCAGTCGTACAATAGATCAACTCGACATGACAACATGAGCTCGGAAATAATAAAAAGTGCCAGACTGACAGCTACCCAGTACGCAATTCCTTTTGAGCTTTTCTGAAATAAAATTGTCAAATGTGTAGAATTAATTGTCATTTAAATTGAATTTCTCGGGTATAAACCAAGATCGCAAAAGAAAACGGGTCGAGTAGGAATTGAACCCTAGATCTCTTGCAGCTCATCAATCAGACAATGCACCGTTCAAATCTCCAGTTCTCAATTAAAAGTAGATTCGTTATCAAATGCAGAGACCACGCTTGATTCAGAAACACCATTACGTGTATTTACCATAAACAGCGGATAAATTAACCAGAATCCCATCATTACTTCTGCCACCATTGCAAAATTGTCTGAAAATAAAAAAGAGAACCCCAGCTATATATTTGTGCAACTCTTTCAACGATCAGTATGTATTTTTTAGTACATGCGAGAATCCATTGTTGTTCCGTGCACTTGTGAATCTCAGTCTCCACAAGAGTTTCAGCATTGCGTAGAAAATTACCCAATGCGGCACCTCCGACAAACTGTGGTGCACAGACAAATTAGAATTTTTAAATTGCGACTCAACAACCGTGCTTAACAAGTGCTGATAATTTCTTTACCATCTGGACACAAATTACAGCGAATACAAGTTTGGACTTCACGTCCAATTTCTCTGCGTCTGTTTTCGGTTTCAGCCCATTGCCAGTCTTCGTGGACACGATTATAGTAGAGTGAGGCTTTTCTACCAACAACTTCGACATTTTGAAATTTGGGACTTTAGGAAAGGAGTTGTTGAACGATCAGAGACCCTGGAATGATTGTCAAGTTCGGAGTCAAATTTTAAAGTCACGGGCAAGGTTTATGCGTACAATTTTACGATTTGATGTCCTGATGACGCACGCGAACAGTTACAGCAGGCGATAATGAATTTTATGACTAAAATCAGCTTTGTTTCACTTTCGCAACAGAAAACTAATGAATTCGTTTCAATTAGTATATGCTGTAAATATTGCCTTAAAACTGTGCAACAGTAGCATTCTAAAAATGGACTATCAAATCGTGTGCGCGTTAGAAATGGCCGCTTACGATACGGAGTTCGCAGTCAATTGAGTCATATTTACGTCAACTTCAAGTACCTGCGTCACTCAAACATGTAACAATGAATAATTAAAGCAGCATTAAAAAAATCGGCCAAGAATATGTAATACCAGTGCTATTTCTTTCTGCTCACTTTCTATTCTTCTTCAAGAGGTGATTCCACTTGACAGAAGTAATATCCAAGTATTCTGCAATAGTTCATCCCATGCGCGGGCTCAATTAATGAAACTAGACTCTGCACTGATTTTCTGGTCGCCTTCCAATTCCCATGCATGTAGTGCTGAGTTATCATTGCAGGGTATGTTGAAGAGAATTTGTATGTCTTGAGCCGCCATATGGAATCGTCACTTTGTGTAATATTTCCGGTAATTTTTAAATGTTTCCATATGTGGTAATCGCAATTCAAATCCACTGAAGTTTAATTCGCAGCTGTGTGGCTTGAGATGAAATGACCATTTGTCTGTGTAGAGTGTGTGGGCATTTTGTGTAAGGAAATATAAGGATTGCAATTATTTCAGTTCTCCAATTCAAAACCAATTACACTCAACTCGAGGGACTAACAAATATTTGTGCTTGCACTCAGTTTAATATCCCCTGAAGACTTGATTGGAATTGGCAAATGAATAGAAATGCGAAACCATAAAACCCCTTTGTCCGAAAATGTAACAAACTCATTCATTCTACCCCGTGTCCAATTAATCCCAGTCATTAATTGTCTTCTGCAGTTTCATACTATCCAAGTCTGGTCAAAATAGAAAAGGGGGTTGCTTTCGCACATACGTCCGAATACTACGGGGCTGGTCACTCAAGCTTTCGTAATACAAGAAAAGCCCATCATATTAAAGCTCCTAGTTTATGTGATTACTGTCTATTTGAATGGAAATCTCAGTAAATGTCGTCCGATTCGACAGCACTAAATTCAAGTCTGTCGGCAGTACTAAAATAAAGCGGGTATTATTATCCACAGAAATCCTCCCTTTCGTATCCAATTTGCGAATTGAACAAATGTACCGGGAACTTCTGTCCTAATCTGGACTGTGAAGTACATTCATGTTGTATTATGCCAAATGCAATTCAAAATCCACCCACGGATTCTGATTTTGATCTTCTGTTAGTTCTAGGATTTTCGAGGAAACTTTGATTTGATCCCTTCTGGCGATTCCATTGTTTTATGACGAGGGAAAAGACAATCATGAATTTAACCCCCCTCTCTTGAATTCGCTCAAATACTAGCAAAATATAGAATCCAGTTAGGGAAGGCAGGAAGACTCACCGTAGTGAGTGTCGGTCTTTAATCTATCACGTCCCGGGTTCAATTTTTGGTCAGCACACTTTCCAATTCCTTGTACGGCTGTGATTCGCACGGTACTTGGTCCTCAGAGATTTTGTTTAAATACCTGGATCGACGGGGCCTCTGGGGAGATTTCTCTAACCTACGGATGCTGTCCGAAGGAGCTTCCCAAAGGTTATGAACCTCCATGTAAATAAAGACATGCAAAACGTGAATAAAATTCAGAAAACATGGCGCCCATTCTAATGACGTGATACTGATACATGATAGTCATCAGATTTACAAGCAATTAAAATTGACATTTTAGTCACGCATCGTGTTGTCCAACAATTTATGTGGCGACTCAGGAAGCGTCATGTCCTGCCGATCGTTGACAATGTCGTATCGTATACGTGCGTGTGCGTGTTTTTGTGCCAATGACTCAACACTACATAAGAATCTGCAAGTGTAATGTGTATGCGAATTAAAAATCGCGTCTGTGGGGGATGTTGTCCATCGATCCGGTTGGCCAGTGCAGTCCCTTGCAGTCTGATACAAATTCAGCCGAATGTTTGACTTGTGCCAAAGTTGTCAATGAATTTTGTAAAAAAAAATTTATAGTTTGGGGTCGTAACTGCCCATCGATCTGTCTGGTCACTCCTGGTGTTCTTTGTCTTTGACTTCCGGTACTAACTAGATGATAGTTTTCAAGACCGCAGCTGCCTTGGAAATCCCGCGTAGGCGTACGTGGGTGTGATGCAATGTCTGTGAATACAGAAAAGTACTGCATTTGACCAGAAGTGCGTGAAAGCACAAATTAAAACATCCGCGAAAACGTTTTTGCAAAACATGGTCATCGATTTCGCATTGCACTCGGATCGGGTCGATTGAAGGGGTACTTCAGGTACTGGACATTGTGAATAAGATGGTGGAAATTAGTTCATCAAATTATACGTTTCTGCAGAGCTAGAGAAGTTGCGTACCTAATGTACCTTAGATTCGTTTCAAAATGCCGACTTATTGCAAAAGCAGGACTGGACTTGCAAAACGGATAGAGGTTTCTGGAATATTATGACAAGTCAGTAGATAATCCGAACAATTTGTGGATGGATGAACTCCGCTGAGTTCCCACGCAAAGATTTTCTATAAGTGAGTCACTGACCTTGTCAATAATGTTTGTAGATTAATGATTCCTATGTAAAGCATTTTGAAAACAATGAAGTCCTAAAAGATGGCGTCATAATTCTTCTGACGGACGTCTAGGTCGCTTGCCTTAATTATAACATAATGAGAGTTGAAATTGGAGCTCTCATGCATCAAAGTAACGTTAGAAGACCGAATCCGTTCAACATAAGCAAAGTGCACCCCTCGAATGCCACCAAAAAATGCTGAAGCGTTCATGTGTCAGACGTTCGGAAGACCTGGACTTGGAGAGAAAAACTGTAAACAGATTTTGAGATTTTCCATAAATGATGACAGAAGAACATGCGAGGCGACAGTTCCAGACAACAATTCTATTTTATGGCACTCTCAGTTACTTAGAACGTCTTACCATTTCATGGGATCTTTATATATTCTGACGGCTAACCTATGCCAACTCAACCCTCGTGTGTCTCCTACTCGTACTCGTGGTACATTGTATTCTAAATAATGGAAATGAGTCTCACTTTTACACCCATTAGTCAACTCCTCCTTACTACTGTTCTCCCATTTTTCTCCATTTTTGTACTTACAAGCTTTGTTTATTCAAAAACCTGGGCTCATTTATGTCCCAAAATACTAGAAATATTATGTTACCATGCACGCGTGACTCATTCCCGTCCCGTCCTCGTCTTAATTAGGGAAAAGTAAAAGTAGGTCATAATTAGTATCCCTTACTCTCAAAATATAACTTCAGGAACACAAGTGCTTTCTTTCCCTGGAGGAAGACGAAGACGCGTCAGTCATGCCATACAGCCGGCGATGAAGACGTTTCTGGGAAATCATAAGTTCATTACTGGAAAAATCCTGACCGCTTTGATTGTCCAAAGAAAACCGTACTGTCTTAAAAGCATTAAGTATGCTGTCGGATTCGGCTAATTTTGATTTGTTGTGGCCATTGACCTCCTGAACATCTTTTGTGAAGGTTATACCCCGAGAAGTCCTACCATATTGACACTGGAAATAGATTAGCCAAATTCACTTTTTGACGTCATGAATTCGTCACGAATTCCTATCACGTAACGAAGTGTATTTGATCCATGCATATCTAGTGGTCGAAAGTCGGGCTGTTCGGGGTAGAACCTTTACAAAAGTTGTTCCAAATGAATTCATTACCTGTAATTACTACAAATGTATCATTGAGTGGTTTATTTTGGTGACACTTCCTACTGAATGGTTTGAAAGTCTGAAACAGATTGTTAAATCGACATTTGCCATAATCCGGGTTTAATTCACCCGCTGTCCTGAGTGCCGCACACGAATGCCATGTCATTATGTCTTTCTTCGATTGTTTATGGGTTTACATGATTATTTATAGTTTCAGCATGCTACGCTACGCAAAATTTGCCATTATACAAATACCCTCTTCTATAGTTTTGTATCCACTATAAGAGAGGTTGTTTCGATTCATAAAAAATTAAATCATCTCTTCACGCCCTCATGTATTGTCGATAATAATTTGAAATTTATGTAAATTCATGGCAATGTATTATTATTACTTAAGAGCACGAGTACTAATAAGAAGCCAGGGAAATCCATTAGGATGTATTGTGAATATGAAACTGTGACATGAACATGATACAGAGCAGTGGCGCGTATTTCAGTAGCTCCTGACATCATAATTACAGGGTTTCGAACTAACAAGTAAAGTGCATTCGAGTCGAAACTTCAAGCACAAGTGGATGTCGATGGCTTATGCTGAATTTGGATTTTACGTACAGTGCATTCCCATCCATGCTTGGTTTATTGCAATGGGATAATTATTATTGTTCCGAGTTGAAATTTTAATGGGTTTTCCCTTTTGGATTTATTACCGAATAAATTATTGTCATCTTCTGAACTGAGGACACTTCGAGTACTGGAACTGGAGTGTCGGGAAGTTTGAGGGAATTTATGGTCATGGGAAACCTCTTGTGTTCACACGTTAGTAAATAAACATTATTACTAAAACATTACCAGCACATACAATGCGCTTTGTGCAAGTATCCGGAGGACTCCGAATTCAAGCTATTTCGGTTTTTTAACCAAGAATTCGTAAAATTTCGTAATCGCCGAACATACGCATCTGTTATACAAGGAAAGACACCCTGAAAGGGGAAATCTAGTTATTAAAAAATTACTGGGCGTTATACTCTCGACTTATCATGTGAGTCAAATGATGGCTTATCGTCAATTTCTACGGCGGAGAAAGTCCACAGCCCTGCTACGCAAGTTCAAAATTCATATTCGACAAATGTAAGAAATTTTATGGCGCACATACATTTGTGGGTTAGGAAAAGTCCTTTTCGTATAGGTTACGTTCATATTTCTCCTCAATTCTTTAATATTGTGTATGCCCGTATGTTATTTTTCGATCTCAACATCCCTCGAAAGTCGTAAATTCGTTGAGTTCGATGTAGCTGAAATACAAATCAAGAAAAGATGAAAATTTTCTTCCAATTTCAATAAGGTCGGTGAAATGTAATGCAAAATACAACATGTAGCTGGTATTCATCTCAATTCAACCCTTTTACGTTTTCCCACACATGCACATGCACCCCGGATGAAGATCATTCAATTCAGCTCTAGCCCAGCTCTGGTGAATTCTGAGGATAATAAAAGAAGTCAATAATACGAGAGAGAACCACGAAAGACTTCATGGAAGTGTACTTACATTTTTTCGGAGAGATCTCAGAGAGGATTTTCTATTTGGGAAATATTTTATGACCTTCATCCTGACTTTCTGTTCGTGACATCTGTACTCAGGACCTGAATGTACTGACCACAGTATATTCCAGTATACCAGTACATTGGCTTTCCCTTGCAAATACTTTCCGCAAAACGAAGGACTACTACTTTATAAAAGTGAGCTGTGTCGTAAAACGTAAAGTAGTCGGAAATAGTAGTCCGTCCATCCAAACCGTCCGTCGTAAAAACGAGGGGGTTGAATAAATTAACTGATCCTTGGAAATTTGAATCTCAATTCTATTCCATTCAAATTGAATTGAATTGAATTGAAACATCATGTGGTAAAAAAAAATTAAAGCAGAAAGCCAAACCGAAAACCACAGGACCCGACGCTTACGCTTCGGTTTTATTTCTTTAAATAAAAAAATTCCAGACCCGGAAGAAAAATTCATTTCCAATCCTCTCGCTCCTTCTATTTGTTCCATTTGCTTGACTTTAAACTAAGAAAACCGGTTCACGGAGATGAAATGAAGAGATAATCATAAAATAGAAATATAATAAAATATGACAAGACATAAGGATGAATCAATTTGCTTTGTTTCGAAAAAGGGGGCAGTATTTGCACTACGACCACTACTACTGACCATTGTTGGTCTCATATTCATTGTAATGAGATTAAAACGATAAATTTTCCTTCATCAAAGACGTCTTTCATAAGTAAATTAGGACATGGACAATTCAGAAAAAGAATCGGACGGCTTATCTTCCAGCCACGGCGCTATCTCTCCACATTATCTTCTTTCTCCGCTTGAGTTCCACATTCAGCATAGACGTCCAACAAGCTAATCATCAACTTACTCGTGAAACAAAAAAAATCAAAAAAATTTACCCTAAGACTTCTTTGTTCGAAAATTTTCAGTCAGCCGTTCGTTTGTCAAATCCCTGGGAAAATTAGTTCTTTTAGTATCAATTAATATTCATGGCGATGAATAAATTATAAGGATTCCTGCACACAAATGTCATTTCCTGGCATGCCTGGCTACTTAGTCGATTTTTAGTTTAACCAAGGTTCCGGAATCACGCCCTCTAACATTTTATTCCGGATTGAATTATATACGCATCGTTATTTTTGAATTTTGAACCTATTAATTAAATAAAAAATAGGGTTTAATCAATGTTCCAAAATTTCAACCCTTTGACTACGTAACTGTACGAAAGGTGAAGTGAAAACCACTCAGAGCAGATTGAAGATAAATCAATGGAGTTTTTGTCGCAAAGGGTAAAAAGGAAATGATGATGAGACCACGCCCATTTCGCGCACGAGACGTCCAAACGGCACTTTGTCACAAAAAATACTGACTGACATTGACAGTGGACGACGTAGTATGTAGTAAAAGTGAACATGACATGACATGGTCTGGACGCTGGATAGATAGGACAGTAAATGTAGAAGATTTCACGCGGAGACAATAAATAATTTTACACCGGGTCTGCTGGAGTAATCAAAAATTCAAGTTGATGACTGTAATTATCATAATGCACCAGTCAAGTTCAAATCTCCCGCTACTCCTCCATGGCCCTTTTGTTTTGAATTTGTAATAAGCTTGAGTGATTTGACACCTGAGGTGACGCAGAAGAACAAGCAAAATGCAAATAAGCACCAGAAATTATTTTTATACAAGAAAAAGTCGATGGGTCAGTCTATAAACAATGTTGGTGGTTATGGCCAGGAGTAATCATTGAGGATTGTCATTTGTTCCACTCGGACGATGTTTTTCCGGGCGGGAGGGAGTCGGAGGGCGAGGAAATCACTTGTGCTCGCCAGGAGGGTCATCGATTAAAAATGAAATAGTTCCAAACCAAGTGTCGGGTTTTTCTCAATTGTCTTTCGACATGGAAAAGGACACATCGAGGTGACAATAAAAGAAATGACGCGCGCCCACCCGATGAGTTCTTCGCAGGCTGCACCGACAAAATAATTAAATCTAATAATTGAAAGATTTTTTCTAACATTCCGGGATCTACAGGAAATTGGTTGCGACACGTCAAAATTTTAAACACAATTCACTGGTCTCCAAACCGTATGTACAATTTTGTTCGACACTTTCTCATTTTAGCTGACAATTTGGGTCTAACACTAAGATTTCTGAACACATTTTCAAGAAAAATTTACCCCGTTCATCATAATTAGATACCTGGAAAAGTTAGTATGTTTTTGTAAGCTTATTTGTTAATCCAAGGATTGTCTGTAATGACATGATTAAAGCACCTAGCCCGAGGCAATGGCAGTCCGGCGCCGATATTATCAAATAGACCAAAATTAAATTTAAATACAATGTTAGAACACAAATTGAGCAATACAAGAGAGTAAACAGACCCTGTAATTATTTCCTGAAGCAGCACTTGTACTTCTATTTGTATTCCACAACCAATTCACCACGGACGCTTTTGGTCATTTTCAATAACAATACATGCGACTGCGACTAGTTTTTTACAAACCTCTTGACATGAAACCAGGCTGGCTGTTGTAGTGCACTTGGCCGTCCAAGTCGAATAAATAGGAAAAAAACTAAGAACAAGTCAAGAGACATTTATGCATATACACACAAATGTCGAATTTCAAATTGGCGTCTGAAAAAAACGGAAGTTTTTTATGTAAGTAATTCCCGAAAACCAATCCAAAAAAAGAATTGAACACATGTGGTCCACTTTGGTGAAGTTGAGATCAAATAAATGGATATTCTTGTACAATTGTTCACCCCAGAAGTTAAAAAAGGCAAAGTGAGGGTGCTCAACCTCAAAATTACCCGAAAAGTCAAAAAGTACTGTCAACACTCATATCGGATGGACAATAGTAGAAAATCCCACTAGGATTCAATTTGTTCCATTGCTAAGCCCTCGAAAGTCAAGTGGGGTTTTAGATCCGATCGGATAATCCAGTATGGTACCGTAGTGGTACAAAAAAATTCGAGTCTTTCATTACTATAATTGTAAATGAAAGGGTCTCCACCAAAGTGTAAATAATCATAATCAGGAGAATATTAGTGAATCGTCCAAGCTAAAAAATCAAAGTCAACCACCCATGCCATGCTACAATTGCAGAATAGTTCACTCATCCACTTGATTTCAATTAATCCAATCCGTCAGAGTCTGTCCTCACATTTGAATTCATTTTTAGTACATGGTATTAATATCACATATGGAATCTTATGAATGGCAATGCCAAAGAGAAAGAACTCACTGCTGTCACTTTAAAATTCATATTCTTTGAAAAATACAACACTCGAATTGAAAATGGAATCCATCTGTCAACTTTCCGGGGCTCGACTATCTGTACAACTCCAAAGGAGGTCAGGGGATGTCATTCTAGAAAATATGCACACAAAAGGAGGAACAATAGACAATTCCTAAAGATAATATCGAATTATGAAAAAAAAAGTATTGATCAAACCTGGTTTTCATTTGTACCGAACATATTTTCGGTTCGGTTGTAATTACGGATTTGTATGCAAATTAGGTGAGCTTTCGTCGTTCGCTTATTTGTAATATTTTCGACCCCTACACTTTTACAAATTCAAATCCAAAATTCATAAATTTTGGCACCAGAGCTGACACAGCGTAGTGGAACGGAGTTCCAATCTGTTACCTGTTGGGACGGGGTTCGATTCCCCGGGTCTGGTATATCTCAGCCTCTTTTCCGGTGAGGATTCTACTATGCATACACGGGGTTTTTCTCAGTCTCAAGTTCATAAATCAGAAAAGTACCATAAAGTGGTAGAAAAATTGGATGCACGAGGATGCCCATTAAAAACATTAAAAGACATTTGTTGCAGTGTGGTGATTGTACAGTAAGACATTCGTCAAAATTAGGTGAATTCTGAATCTAGCATTCAAGTATTAGGTTTAACATCCTGCAATCAATGGACTTTCACGTCGTCTTACGTGCAATTGTCCGCAGTGAAATTCCAATGCTGAAGGAAATGAGAGCAATCTGGCCCCCATTCCAATCTACCCCCTGAATACTTTGAGCCTTTTGAATTCTACCCGAATCGTTTTCTCCGATTCGGACTCAAACTGAAATTGCTTACACTTGTACGATATATACTGCACTGCACTGTTTCTGACTTGAACTTCCTATTATTAAGCCCGACAGCAAGTAACAGCTCTATTATGTTTCAGTAAGTGTACTTTAGTTTGTGGAGTCAAACACATTAAAACTTGGCTCAAGCATTAGACGAGTTCCATTCAAACGTGAAATCGCTGTTCACGAAAACCATATGAATGGCGTCGGTGGACAAATTGTTCGTATCGTACGGATTGCATGGCCGGAAAGAGTCCTGATTTCTTTCGGAGATTTGCTCATTATTTCGACTAACGATGGTCATTTGGAATCACCACGACATCGACGGCTTGAAAAACTGGATTTTCTCTTGTAAGACAAAGCATGGAGGATTGACTTCGTGGAACGTGGACCTTACCAGTTTTGGATTCATACAGTTTATATTTCGAAAGACTATCGTGCGTGGTGCACCAGATATTAAACATTCGTCTAAAATTATGCGATTTGGCTCCAAAGATATTGTAAGTCAGAATTTGAATGAGTATTTGGATTTGACGTCCAGTCCAAACATTATCAGAAATCAGTTTTAGCTTTAGCGTAGAGTTGAGATTGAGATCTTGCACTGAAAGCATCATTTAAAAATCTCAATTAAGAATCAATCAATTTATCTTTTGGAAAGGCGATGATTGGAATATTGCTTGTTTGACCCAATTTCCTCAAGGCTAAAGCGGCAAACAAGTCGAAACCCGCATCTGCTACTCTGAACTACCATATAAACAGCGGCAACCACATTATTTTACCTCTTCGGTTGTCCAATCCCCTCCAAAACCAAGTGTCGAAAAGAAGGATCGGTTAATTTACAACCCTTGTTGGGTTTCTAAGAGGGAAACATTGTGCTGTCGATGCCTGTCCTAACCTTATTTGCCCTTTTCCAAGACAGCGAGTATAATAAAGCAAATGTGAAGAAGACCTAACTGCAAGGTAGTCTAGTCTGTCTGAACCTCTTATTTTGTTCAATTTGGGACGATCCTACCCAGAAAGTTCATTTTAGCCACTTATTAGTTTACAGGCGGAACCGTCTTTTTCCGCGTCATAAAACGTTTCACTCATTTTGAATTTTGCTTTGCGGAAGAATAGGATTAAGATTTCTGTCGGCTATTCTATGATTGGAGCAAGTGGGTGTGGTTGCTGTTCTATTTTTCTTAATGCCACGTGTTATAAATAATGTATTGAACATGTAGCCACATTTCAATTTTGTTCCCGTGAGGTGCAAGGTGATATTCCCCTTAAAATTAGGCAGGAAGAGATTAACGTAATAAATACTATATCTACTGTAATTACCCTGCTTATGCGGATTTGTGTATCGGTTCTACATTTTCTATAAAATTATTCTTTTGTTGTTGGCATAATGGTCCGAAAGTTGACAACAGTTTAATTTGAATCCCTGATAAAAGCAATTAACTAACAAACAAACTTTTTAACACTATATAGTTAGGTAGCAGTCCGTGGAGCGAGCGGGCAGACTTGGTGGCGTGGTTATATGGATTTTTCTCAGCCGAATCGACAGTTCATCAGACAGTACATCATCTTGACCATGCTATACCGGCGAATATCAATTAATTCGTGTAAACCCTTCCGAATCGTAAACAATTTTGGAGCTGAAACCGTGAAAAGTCGATTAGTATAATGACCACCGGACTCAGTCCATTTCGAAAGGCTCACCTGTTTAGCATTGGTCAACTTTAGTGGCTTTTGACCCCCACGGTTAAGTTTTTGGTTGACGACCTTCATGTTTGGTTACAGGTTACTAAAATCCGAATGAATTTCTACACTTGTTTTCGTTGACTAACTCGGTCTAAAACCGTCTTGCCGCCCCTCCGTATTTCTTTGCTCCGAGTAGCAGAAAAGAAACCGAAATCACGGTACATTATCTTGTTGTAAACCTTTAGAGCTATACGCTTAAACAAGTAGGAGGAGAATACTGGAGCAGAAGTGTAATAAACTCATCAGAGGTGACAATGGAGAGAAAAATTGAGCCAACATTGAGATAACTTGTCTATTGAAACACTTTGGTAGGTCTCATCGATGAACCCTGCGGAAACCCTCGAATTTGGATTGGACCTTAACCTTTTTTTTAGTGAAATTCAAAAGCACACGCACTATCAACTCATGGTCATTGGCATTTTAGTCTCGGGACGAGGAATCTTGGTTTTGGAACAAGAACGCTGTCATAAATATTCTGCCCCCAATAAACCTGTCTGTCATATCATGTTTTCTCATTTCAACGCGCATTACTACATTGTGATTGTCACTTCGTTCGTAAGTTTTTCGGAGGACCTTTTTTCATCAATTGATGATTGAATTCAGACACATATACAGTTGTAACTATGTAAGGCTAGGCATTGCATCGGCAGTTCACCCTCCTGCTCCTGCTACCCCTCAAAAGCTTTTGTTTTCTTCGAGACCCGGGTTTTGAGTTTTGACTCAAACCTGTCAACTCTTAAGAAAAACAACCGTATTTTTCTACCATGTGTTTGCCTTCTTCGGTTTGGGTCGGTTTTTTTAAATGCTCGCTATTCTGTCACTTGTCTCTAGAATAAACAGTCGAATTGTCAATTTCGGTATCGACACCCCTATTAATGGAACTACGGTTTTGATTCCAGATACACTCGCGAAATTATGCAACCGTTAATGTGGTTCGTACTTAAACGTTTTCCCCTTCAAGCTCAAAGTCAGAACCTCACCCGATTCGAACCTCAAACTCCTCCCCCTCCGATGCGCATGGCAAGCCTGTTCCCACGTAGTACATCACCTATGAATGGAGGGACAATTTGAAATCAATCTAGTGGTACCCCGCGACGATAATTAAAACAATGCGCGGGATGTACAAAAATTAGCAGGTCTATACTATGTATACTTTTCCAACCGGTCCATGATAATGGTGTGTTCACTTTAATTAATCATAAAGAATCGTGCGTACAGGGTGTACCAACCTTAAGTGCATTTTTTATACAATCAGCTGTACGAATGAACACTTTTTATATAGTAAGACGCTCACACTCATACTTATTATGCATAAGGAGAATAAAAGGGGCGTTACAGTGCATTGGAGCTGTAATAATAAAAAACATAGCTGTTTCGTGCGTACGGACATATAAGGAGCGACCGCTCATCTGTCTTCACACTCAGCCCGGGCCCTTCACAGATTTAAAGAATAGAAGGCTCGGTTCAGATTGAGTTGAGTTTAAAAAAAAAATTAGTAAAAAAAACCATCCATGATGCAAATGTTTATCAGAGACATACACTTCCACTTGCACATGCACATGTGCTTTTACGCTTACGCGGCAGGCTTACGTCCAGGCCTTCGTTCGTTCGTACTTCTTTACCGAACGTGGATTTTAATGTGTTTCTGGCCGGCCTGGCTAATGTTTGATGGTGGACAGGCCTGCATGGTCGGTTTTTTCTACAATCATGCTATTATTATTTTTACAGTGAAAATTGGCAGACACCCTGGAGCAAATCAGGGCCAATGGAACCTCTCATCAAACACCCCGGTAATGACGGTGATAAGAAAATATACAGAAAGAAATGAACGAACGATCGGCCAGCATCACTAATGTACATTGTGGCAAAAAACTTAGAAAAGTCACAAGGGAAATTATTAAAATATTACTCAATTTTGGTATCCTGGCTTTCGCATTTCTGATATGTTGTGGCCATTGATCTCCTGAACAACTTTTGTGGAGGTCACACCCTAAAATGTTCCGCCGCTAGAAAGACATGGGCTAAATACACTTTATGACGTCATGAATACGTCACGGATGCCTCTGACCGTTCAAAGCGCATTTTGGTTGTTTCTGGCCAAACGGTTTGACTTTTCGGGGTAAAACCTTCACAAAAGATATTCAGGAGGTCAATGCCTACAACATATCTAAAATGCTGCCAAATCCAACACTGTGCGGACTGTAGTGTTCTTTGACACCCGAATGATGACCCTTGTGAGTACTTTTTTATAGGATTTCTTGTTCATCTTGGTCCGGACACAAGGACATGATGTCATGTACGGGTTTTTAAAAGTGCACGAAGGGTTGTTCCCAATTCTGACTTGCATGGCTATCTTCATTTCCCACTACTTAAAATTAACTGATGGTAACTGTCAGTGTATGCATGCGAATGAATAACGTACGTACGAAATGCAAATGTAAATCCTTACAACACAAGCAATCGAGTAGAGCAGTACGTAATAAAAAAATCATAAAAACTTATTCTTTTTTTTTGCCAGTTCCAGTTGGATGTGGATGCGGGTGGAGAAAACTTGAAGTTGTAAATCTTGTAATTACATTCAATTTTAGTAATAACAAGCTCAGGATTTATTTCCGTAGATGTTGAAGTACCAAGTACACACGGATTCGAACAAAAACGATTTAATTCGATGTTTCAGTCTTTGGCAGTGTCAGTGACAAATGGCCGCACTGTTATTACGCGCGTCAAAAGTGTACAAACACGAATAAGTGCGCGCTGAAATTAACGTGGTTAATTTACTCAAAATGCTACAACTTCTTACGTAACGAACCGGTATGGTGGAGGTAAAATTCGAACTCAGGTCCTAATTTTACTGGTTATCGCAGCAACAGCCTCAGCATCTGGGGGAAGCCGTTGTCAACATCGCGAATTCGGAAAGGTAATGGGGTGCGTTGTATTATGACATGCGGAAGTGTGAAGGTAACCCTAGTAGTAGGAAGAAACTGCCGCGTGAAATGCCAATCAATCAATATTTTTTTGTACGAAACAGCGCCAATATCCCTTATGCACTAATTGCATAATTAGGCGATTTCGCAAAGTCCATTAATTTTAAAATGACAAGTCGACGTAAATTATTACGTTGTCTCCATACATCTTACTTAATGTGTATTTAAATGCAACGGTCAAGCTAGTAAGACAGTTCCATTCGTTAGGAAAAAAAGTACACAAATCCAGAAAAACTAGACATGGAAGAGTCGAGCCGTCGCTTATCTAATCACGCACATTATGAATATTATGATGCGAGACGAAATGGTGGTCGTCGTTGACATCCGTCCTAGTATTCTTCCAACGTACTTTTAAGAAGAAAAAAATCCAATAAAAACTCGTCCAAGAGAAAAAGGAACGAAAGAAAGATGAGATCAAAATTGGGATGGATGAAGAAGGAGCAGGTGCATCCGAATTTTACAGGGGACAGTAATTGGTTGTAAAATTCATACTGACCTGAAACTTTCACGGGGTCACTACAAGTGACCAGGTCATATATGTGGAAATTCATCATCTCAGTTCATAGCCAGAAATTCTTAACATATTATCCTATACAAATCTTACCGAAACTTGGACTATAGCGGTAGTATGCATTGTAATCATAAATTAAGGAATGATATAATTTTCTGGCGAAAATTTGACAATCTCGAAATGCACATATTTAAATTTAACTGCAATCGTAAAAACAAGATGAAAAATTGACACCCAAATAATGTTCCTTGTGAAACTTCTATCCATTGCACACATTATTATCGCGTCATCCAATGTTTAAAGGTACAAAGGTTTCTTTCGTTTCGTAAACCTTCAAGACATAGAAAATGATTACAAAAAGTGTTTAGTCTTAGCTGTTGATGATGGAGGATGATTTGTGGGTCAGTGACCTGAGTCGACTACTACTACTTCTACTACTACTCCGAATTGGTCCGGGGTCTCACAATTTTTTTTAATATCCAGCAGTAATGATACAAAGTAGTAAAATTTAAAACCCTTCTCATTAATTTCCTTGTCACTCGTCAAACCTTCCCTCGGATTAAAAGAAAATTAAAGAGTCACCGTACCAAAACCGTACTCCCTTACAGTCTGGTAAGTTTTAAGCATACATGTGTCCAGATATTCGCACTGACTTTATTCTTGCAAGGAAACTGCTTTGCATGGAAAACTCGTGTCAGGATTTGCCAATTTAAGTGCCAGGGAAGGGGTAATGCTGCCGGTAATTAATCCATCATGTCCGGGGTTCATTTCGTGGTCAGTCTACTTCCCAATTCCTTGTACGGCTGGGTGTTCGGTTGGATTTTGGACTATCTGATTTTTACATGAATAGTAAATTCCTTGTGATCCTCTACATATTTAATAAGTGTGTATTTGTGTTTAATGATGATGTTGATGCGTCCTACTTTAAAAATAGCATGCGTGAGCTCTAGCTCCTGTTATTTGTCTTCATTTACTTTTCAGCTAGATAGCTGATGATGATCAGCAAATTTGATGCAAACGAACAAACTCATCCTCACACTTTTCTTTATTTCCCTTGTTGTTTACGAGAGTCACAAATGATGATCAGGTTGGATCCTTGCCAATTTTTGGTCCAGGGATGAGTAATGAAAGTAATTTAACTCCGCGTGGGGTGAATGTGCCAAATCAGCAAATCCCTGGCTAAAAAATGCAAATTACACAGGAGTCATCAGCTGGTTCTATAAAGTTAACACGCACATGTGAAATTATTTGCAAACAAAGTACGCACATTGCACGTGGAAATTTGCGTGTAGGCAGTAGGCAGGAGTACGAACAATTCGATTTCGCAATTTGCGTGCAAAATGTGTGGCATGTATGCAATGTGTACTCTTTCGCATTCTTCCAGAAGCATTCAAATTTAGGCTTAACCTGATTTTTTTTTGCCACTGGGGTAGAAAAAATTGACAGGGTATCAGCGAAAATGGAGATGGCCAAGAGCCAGCTGGAAGCTTTAAACTTTTTGAATTTGTTTTTTCATTAAAGAGTTATAAAAGTAGCAAATTCACAGCGTAATTCATGGTATGAAAATAGGAAATTTCAACAGCTTTTGAATCATAAACGATTGTATCCGATTTTGACAAACAGTAAAGTTTATGGCCCACCCTGTACAAGTCTTACTATAGAATACAGCCTTAATGGGAGACTTTAATGTATAAAATGTTGGGGATAATTGGTGGGTTTCAAATTTCAACCACCAAAATTACGAAAGGATTAAAAATTGAGCCTAAAATGGCGATTGTGATGAATTTTGAAGAAAAATTGGTCCATAAATTATTTATTTTGGTCTGCTTGCTTTTAAGCTTAAGCGATCTCTTAAGTATTAGGGACGTCCGAGCAGTACTGCCATATAATTCCCGCCCTGCCACTGCCTGCCAGTGATCATTAAAGCAATCTTCTGAAAATAGAAACGACCTGTTCATCCTTGACAGCTGCAGCTCAAAGGTTTTAGTTTATGTTAATATTAAATTACAATTTACGAAGTGTAGTGTAGTCGAACAAAAAAAAAGCATTAGGAATAGGAATACACCTTGCTGAATTGTATTGAGAGTTCGGTCCGAAGTCTTTTACGTACATCCACCCCCACAATCATAGGGTCAGACTAAACGAGATATTGGGAAATCCCTCCAGCTGATTCCTCAACACGTTGAGACAACGTGGCCAGGGCTAAACTACAAATCTACAAACTTAACAGGTGGATGAAAAGGAAAGGAGAGATCTTTAGGAATAGGAATACGAACCAACCGATATGTAAGTTAAGTGCAGGTAAAGATAAAAAAATCTGTAATAATACAATACCATCATCTATCATCTGAGCAGAAGGAAACGTAGAAGGGAGAACATAATATGTCCCGGGGCTATATTTAAATCAGAGTAAGGCATCTTTTGTGGGAGGCGACAACGCTCAGTGTAATGAGTGTCTTCAATCCATCGTGTCCTGGGTTCAATTCCAGGTCTGTCCCATTTCCCAATTCCTTGTATGGCTGGGTGTTTGCGCGGTACTTCGTCCTCAGAGATCTGGGTTTAATTATCGGGGTCAATGGGGCCACTAGAGTAACTTCTTTTGAGAAAAGTCACCTCGTTGATATCAATTCAGGTCTACGAGCCAAGAATTCGTAGAGCTGATAAAGCGCGAATTTGAACTGAAGGGGTTTGATTGATTATCAAAGTAAGTTTGAGTTCAAAGATGGACCTGTATGGATTTACCGGAACATATACGAAATTTACTCCATTTGGAAGACCAGCAAAGAGCAAAGGAAAGGAAAACCCGGGACTTTGTATTACTATTTACTCAAAGATTTTGTTCGCGTAATTTGGGGTTCTATTCGTGATCTTCAGTGGAGCGAGCGAAGGATTCATTCCGTCAAATTTTGAGGATGAACAAACGACACAATGGTTGGGCGGTGTAAAACCAATATCTTTCTCCGTCATAGATTTCCATTGTTGTTCAAGGAGCTTTCATGATTTTTTGTGCATATTCAGAGCCAAAAAACCGAAGGAATAAGAGAGGAACACACATAGTAGTTCTTGAACCTATTTCAATTTCGATTGCATTTGCATTGTGTTAATGAGTAGGCTTTCACTCATTCAGATTGTGTACTATATTTACATATATACGCATATACTTCACGCTAAAATGAGTTGTGAACACTTTTTGAGTCCCAATTTTTAATTACTCACGTTTCGGTGGTCTCGTCCCGATTTATTCAGGGTAAGGAGCCAACGACAGCATGGTTTCCTTTTGTTTCAAAAGAGTACAATATTTTCTTGTCGAGAATCACAAAAATCAAAAAACTACTGTTTCTTGTGATTAATTTCTTATTCTTTTCATTTTGGAGTGGGTGCAAGTGGTGCTACCATCAAGAGAAATGAGAAAAAAACTCATTAAGAACAAGAACTTGATGTAAACGACTCGAAGATTGAAAAGCTTTGTTAATTTTTCAGTGCGACATTTTAATTTTAAGGAAATACTGACAAATACATTTGTCACTTCAATGTACATGCACAGTGGGTAACCATTACACCCGATCTCCAGTTTTTTAAGCAGAAATATTGTCTTAAACATGGAAGAGAATCAAGTTAGAGATTTCCTTTTATCGAACATATTTTTAGTCAAACTCTTATTTTGGTATCCGCAAAAAAATGGATTCAAAATCCATCCTCTGTTGCAGACTTTGCTGGTAATGCTAATGGATAAATTAGTGTTTAATTTGTAAATTTCTATATGGTGCAGTGCTTTCCTCACGTCAATTAAGTAATTCTACTAAGAAATTCGTAGAAAATGAGACTACATCATTTAGTCCAGAATGAATGCCGATCCAATGCATGAGCCAATTCAATTGAGTTCCTGATTAATTCTTATTTCAAGGAGTGCAATTACCTTAAAAGCTTTCTGTGGATATCCAAATTAACTATAGCTATTTAGTCTGATACGAATACGAATACGACATGACATGAATAAGAGAAAAAAGACCGAACCTGCCATGCCATTGAAATTGAAACTTATGTCTATGTCTGTTTGCTGTGAGGAATAAAACCGTAGCATGTTTTTTAAATAGAAATCTATCCGTCATTGTTGAGTACCGAACCTGCTACCGGTATTGTATTCTACGTCTTATTCCGATTACGAGGCTTCTTGTATTTACTTACTATTTACGGAAAAATAAAAAAATAGACCCCTACGAAAAAGAAAAAGTCCAATCACCCTCTGTATATCGTATTTTGTGTATATCCCCAGATTGGACCCTTTTCTTTTCCGTTCGTTTGTTTGTCTACGTATTACTTTTCTTCCGAGTTCTTGTTCAAAAGGATCACAAAAAAATGGAGTCGATCGTGTATCGTCGAGAAACCTGCTGCTGATGCATCAGTAGTAGTGCAACGAGCAGTGCATCCAGTATATCCAGTACTTATGCATTTGCAGTATATCCAGTACTTTTAAAAACCTCGTAGTATTATTATGATTTATACATGGAAGAAGAAGAACACGTTTCTTGAACTTGAACAGGTTTGGCTCAGCTGTTCTGTTCGAGTTGTAGTTTTTTTGTGAACTTTTCTAAAGCCCCTGTTCATCATTTTCTTACGTGTTCATGCACTTTCAAATTCGTCTGTCTGTCTGTATACTAATCGTAAGATTTCTGACAAGGAGCAGCGTCCGAATGTAAAATCCGGTCAGGGTAATCCTTCAGCCTGGCGCCATTGCTCCTTGTGAATATTATGAATTTTTCTAAATATCAGTTCACTATGGTCCGAATGTTGACAACAGTCCTTTGAACTTTACCTCCTTATCAATTATACAGTTTATTATAGTTTTCAATGCTTCTAACTGCTTTTCCATTGTTTTCTGCAAAGTACGGCCATTTTTCATGACCGTCAATACGACAGCTTTGACGAATATTATTAATTAATGAGAGTACACTGAAACCTGTCCATGTGACCACCTGTGCAAAATAACCACTTACACAAAAACTTTCCGGTTCTACATATCGCTTGTTAGTCATAACCCTTTCAAACAGACCACTACGACCTTAATTATGTTGGCCGAGTTCGAAAGTGGTCGCCCGGGACAGGTCCCAATTGAATTTAAGCCTGAATTTTTAGGTCCTTTATCCAAACTTTACATCTGAATAGCATCCCTTGTTATTTAAGACTCCTTTTCATCTTCCTCTTAAGTTGTCCTGTCTTGATAATTTTTTGTCCCTTATATTTTCTTTTCAGTTTGTTGGCTCACCTATTTTTTTCAGTGTTAGGGTTTGAGTTTGGATTTTTTTCTTGAGTTGTATAAAGTTGACCCCGAGCGTCCACCCCCACACTTTACGTTTCGTTTGTTGGGATGGACTCGTCCATTTACTACGAGCGTAGTAGTGCGTAAAAGTTGTAAAAAGAGCCCTCAGGGTCCCGCTCTCTATCTCAGTCTGCCTGTCACCATGTATTATCCACACTATACACAATCTTAATCTTAACTCTTTTTCTTATTCTTGGGTCAACCACAAAGCCCAGGGAGAAAGATTTATTCTTTTTCCTCCTTTTTTTTTCGAATACATGATGCTCTTACAAGGCACAGGGAACCCATTTCTTGTGTAAAATTTGGACCCATCCTGATATGTATCGAATAAACGTTGCCGATTTGTGGGTAAAGAGCTCAGCAAAGTCCTTACTGCAAAAATATGGAGCGGTGAATTTGGCTGTAATTTTGATATGTTGTAGCCATGGATCCCCTGAACAACTTTTGTGAAGATTCTGCCCCGAAAAGTTTAACCTCTGGGCTGCTAGAAATACACAGGTCAAATACACTTCGTGACGTCATAAGTGCGTGACGGATTCCTATGACCTCTGAACGATGCTGTGATTTTTGATGACAAGTGGTTTCCTTGTGAGGAGAGGACCATTGCTTCGAAAACCCGGGCTTGGATATGATAATCCGAAGCCAAACTACAAATTACAATTAGTTTTTAAGGATAGTTTATGGACAGTTTGAGGCTTGAAGGATTTATTGGGGTTAAAAGTAATTTTAAAACCATTTGTCTCTGATGATAATTTCAATTTTTAGTAAATTCAGAATTTGACGGTGGGGGGTTCATTGGTGCCCTCATTCCTTGTATTCCAGATGAAAAACAGTTATTACATGCATTACATGGTATTGGAATCACCCTTGCGTATAAGGAAAATGTGCAGCTTTTTTCAACCTCAAGTAATTAACGCCTTAATTAGTACATTTTTTACATTTACTTCAGGAAACACCTGCTGTTCACTTAATTTGTGGAAGTCTTATTATGTGCATGGCTTTTCTCTTCAAAACTTTCGACAAATGAAAACATTATTTTTAAAGAAATATTTCTACAAGTATTTGAACATTCGTTTTCTTTAGAAGGGTTAACTGTTATCCTCGTGTTGATCGTGTGCATGTGTATTAACATGACTACTTTCAAAATATACAAAGAAATAAATTTAGAATACGTCGAACGTCGATATGTACCCTTTTTGGTCTTTCGACCCTGTAAGATTCAAAACAACCACGAGTTCACTGATAGTATTTTTTTGTTCGAAATTTGATATGCTTTTGGGTGGAAGCATACGTTCGTATACACATGCAATAAATAACCATTTTAACCCTATCTACATACATGTAGAACACCAGCATGCACCATAAGCATAAGCATTTGACGAACGACAAGTGTCTGTTCATTAAATTAAGATGAGGTTTTAACGGGTGCTTGGTGCTTCCCAAAATCATAATATACATACATATTTATAACATAATACTCCAGATAACTTGACCCCAAAACCCATAAACAATTATTTTAAAGTTTTGGGTCGTAATAATGAATATGATGTCTTAATTGGTTATTTATGTTGTAAAGTAATATTTTTTGAAGAACTAAGCTCAGATTGCATTTCATGGCTCATTTCATATTGAGTGAGTGCTGGTTTAGCTTACAGCGTAAGATTAAACTAAATCCTTAGACTAAAAATTAGGCAGGTGTTGACCTCAATAATAAGTAAGGGAAGGTCACGTTCTAAGCCCAAATAGTTAAGTACCAGTTTGCCAGCATGGGTTTGTACCGTTATTGATTGTTTTACATTCTGGCATCATTTAGTATTAGGTTAGAGTGGGCTAATAGTCCCCATTTGGTAAAATGTGCAAATTATCGCCATCCGTCATTTGTTCACGTGCTTTGTTGGTCACATGATCATGTAGTTAAGCGGGTGGGGCAACTTGAAACAACCGCACCCAACGTTGTGCAGAATTTCAGCCGATCCGGATCCTCGTAATATTTTATGCAGTTCTGTATTTTATAGCCGTATCGCTATGGATGAGTCCAATCCGTCCAGTTTCAGGGTAATACGTATTTTTTTAGAAAAACTTTAATTTTTTTGTCCAAGTTCAGTCCAGTTCAAATGCGGGTGCAGCCAACCGGATAGACATGACACGACAATACAAGGACAATATATGAGCGTGCAATGACCATGCAATATTATGCTTGTGTCTCCTATAATTATGTCACTTTTATTTTCTTTGTCGTTATAACCGAGATTCACTTGCAGTTTGAATTTTTTTTGGGCCAACAGTTTTTGTAGCCTGTGTAGTGTGATTGGTGCTCCTGTCGTGAAGCGGAATAAGCGGCCACGATCTATGCCTGGTCGCGTTTATAGATTAATCCTCACCTCCTGGGCTGTGTCTAACAAGGGAACTTACGCAAATGTAAAATTCGGGTGTCCAGGGTCAATCGTATTAATTATTACGATTATGAGTATTAATTGCAGGTGGTGGATAATCTCCAGAAATTTTGCTATTAGCCATAATCTGAATTCACTCATCTTAAATATTATAAGTATCGCAGCTAATTCTGGATTTGACAACCGAACACTGCCCCTTGTCATTGGCGCCGGACTCTTCAATTTCAGGTAATCTTCTGCGAATACAAATTAAATCCCCAAAATTTTAATCCCGTTTCTACATGGAAATATCCTAGTAGTGCCATTATGCTTCGCATGAGTAAGTATACTTTTTTTGGTGGAAACAATCAAGAAGTTTTTTTGTCCAGCCAGGCCAGTAGTTTTTTTCCTCACCACTGGATTACCCAAGCTGTACTGTATTGCATGCAAATTAAGTAATGGGTGGAGCCTTGGATGCAAACACAAACAGGTGCTGTCGTAGTAAACAACAATATGTCTGAACGAAGGAAGGAACCCGTTGGAACTGCAACTGAAAGTGCATTGTAATACCACTAGCAATACTCAAGCCAGAACTAATATTTGATGGGATTAAAAGATAAAAAGTGATGGAGAGGTCTGGAAGTCTGCAACAACCTGTTCAAATTAAATAGAAGCTGTAACTCAACCACCGAAGAAGCCTCACGGCAGCAAAATCTACAAAATCGTGCTGAAAATTATTACACACAACGTAGATATTGCAAATGCACGCAAATGAGGCGTCGAATCATATTTGCGGAAAAATCATTACATGTTAATCACAAAATCTCGTGGGGTCAGCAAAGGTCAATTGAATCGTGCAGACTTGTCTGTCAATTTGCATCAAGTTTGAATATTTAAATCAACTATCGAATTATAATTTGGAAAATTCTTGTTAGCATGCAACTTCCTAAATAAACAGAAATGTTTCCTGAATGGACACCGGCGAGATGACACTTTTCTAGAGAAGTTACTCTCGAGGCCCCATTGACCAAAACAATTAAATCAAAATCTCAGAGAACAATGCAAAACAATGCAGCCGTACACGGAATTGGGAAGTGAGCTGACCAGGAATTGAACTCGGGACATGATGGGTAAAGGATTGTTACTCACTACTCAGAACTTTATCTCCTTCACTCTGATCCTTGTTTTTTTTTGTATCGAGTTTTTTAATGAAAACATTACCTTACGTTTTCTGACTAATCCTTAAATGAAAACAGAATTGAAGTGAATGTTATGCATGATCTGTTCCATTCTGTGTAGACAAGATTACGAAGCTCCACGCTGGGGAAACACCTGAGCCCAATGTCCCGGTCTGTCTGAGGTAATCCCAAATGAATAGCCCAGATCCTAAAGTACCAAAAGCATTCAATAATATTGTGATCGTGAGAGCTTAGGTTTCATACTCAATACAATACAATACAACAGTCCAATCCAATATTTGGAGCATATCCTACCTTCAATTCAGTTCAATTCCAGAGATAGAGCTCAGATTTCGCAAATATTAGTCCATCGCTGTCATCACTCGTCTGGTTTTCATTCCGACCGATTATTTTGTATTTGGAATTGGACATGGACAATGGACATGTCCAAAATCTTTTCTCTCGCGTCAATGAAAGAATGAAAGGGGTGCGTCAGGTGTTTTGAAATGTGCAAGTGCATGTGCAATGTGCACCTTGCACGTTGCACCCAAAGGCTTTTGTGTACATTCTGTATATGGAGCACTTTTTTTTACAATAAATGTGTTGATGTCAGAAATTGCTTCATGGAAACCTGTAGTTTGTAGTAAAACGGATTCAATAGCAGCGTTATTGTACTGAGCGTGGGATAGTTTGATTCTTGGTCCATGCCTTGCAATCGTCACTCAATTTTGAAACAATATTCGGCTATGACTACATTTATCGTTAAGCAAGTTACTATTACCCGTAAGAACTTTCGATTTGATGAGAAATCCGAATTTGCGTAATATTTCAAATCACTGCCACCTAAATTAAGGCCAGTTCTCTCTAATAATAGAAAAATGGATCCTGAAATTCACATTCGTCGTTTTCAAATCTTCGATGCTAAATTTCCATTTTGCCTAGGGAATGTACACACAGAAGTCGGAAGTTACTACATTGGGAAAAAATAGTTTTAGAGATGCCCTAATGATGTAACTCTCACCACAGCAAACGGCAAGCTCTACCTGCGCCATATTCTACAAGGGGCTGATATTTAAACCAGAATAACCACCTCCAAAATTCTTCATTGGGATAACAAAGTATGATGATTGCGTTTATTTCTCTAGGAGTTTCTTGCTACTTCTAGGGGTGCCCTCCCTGCGCCAAATGTAATTGTAAACCTCCCCAGTCCTTCTGAATGCGAGTTAATTTGTGTATTTCATGGAGAAGTTTCATTTCGTCTGTAAAGGACAATATTCCTTAGCGAAAACAACCTAGCTAACTCTACGTGGCGACCTTCGAACATAAAATATGATTCGGAAGAAAACACGTGTGTAAATTAACCAGATCCTGGTCAGATTACTAAGGACTTTACTGGATGTCAGTCGGAGTATTCATGCTGAGGCACTCGACAATGGTAACTCTGTTGAAAACCAGCATTGTCACCCTCAGTTAGATTTACGGCCCCAGCGTGACGAATAGGCTCTTCACGTCAACATGTGAGTTCCCAAAAACTTAGGTCAATACTCAGACACAGACAGGGCAGGTTTGACCAAATCTCAAAAGCCCCTACTACAAGTATACTATACTCCTTAACAGTTAGTACAAAGGCACAAAACCGAGAAAATAACATTGTACTTGTATGTACATGCTGCCAACATAAGTAACGACAACCCTAAACTAAACTTTTCCAGTTGTTACGGATAGACACAGTCTCTTGAAAAAAATCGTCATCTTATCAGACTACAAATCTGGGGTTCATGGTCGATTAAACTCAAATCCGTACGCAGTGATGCATGAAAATCCGTAATACTGGACCTGATTTGATTCTTCCACAATGCAACGTACACAAATGAATTGAGAAAAAATTACTTTACTGTTTAAATTTTAAATCAATTTAATATAAAACTGACAAATTCAGCAATTCAGTTTTATCCGCATTATATTATGTAACTAATTAAAAAAAAGTACACACATTAATTGACATAGCCGCTGAGGCCGAATCAAACATCATCGCGTATTTTTGGGTTGCTTCCCATTTGGCCTAGAGACGTACAACGTAGGTACCATCTAGTAGTAGGAAAAACCGGTGGAAGAACCCTCTTTGGAGTAACCACAGGGAGTGCAAGTCCGAGAAATCAAACCCCAGCACAGCGAGACAAAATGAGCCAACCATACCATCATGCTGCAATAGACTTGCTTCATGTAACTAATTAACTAGTCAATTTGATATTTCAGCGACACCTGGTATACCTCTGAAACCAGAAAATCCAAGTCCCCCTATTTGCACCCACACATGATGACTCATTAAAATTTTTCTTGAATGAAAATAATACGCCAGATTGGGATTCGATTAATTAAATTGCAGTCATCCCGCCACGTCGAACTCAAATTCCCCCTTGGTCATGGTCATGTGGTTAAGGGACGCAAAGGACAGCAGGTGCGATTTGAATTTTCGGACGCGGACTGCAGAACCCGGGAATCTGATAAGGTGCGAAAGCGTAACTTTGTACACATAACGCACATCATTCAAAACTCCCGGGTATCGATCAAACCACTTGGTAATGGAAAGTTACCTGGACCTGGACCTTTGATGATCATCTCATTGGATATTCATAAGAGATACTCATTTTATAATCGAGGTTCATCATGACATATGCCACGTGTTCCTCTGCTCTGCGATAGCAATGGGACGCCGGAAATAACAGTTGCGAAAAGGTAACAGTCGGCACGGGTCAATATGACGCGGTCATATTAATTTATTGTAGGTGATGGTGCAAGGAGGGGTCAGTGGATTAGATTACGGACCAACCCCACCCACACTTTATTAAACTTGTTTATAAACATTTTCCATTGTTGTTGTACTGTACAGTGAAATGTACAATTAATTGTTATCACCCAGTTGATCTAAAGAGCAAAGATCCCCCACCCTCGAGTGGCAGGGAGTGGGAGACAGGTAGCTTCTGTGTTGAAACATGATGCTCATCATTTCATTTTAATGGACCTCGTAATGAATTATTTAGTAGGGTTGCCGATGCTTGACTACTGGAACTACTGTACGATCATTTTGATTAGTCATCTTATGTGTGTCTGTGTGTGTACCTTGTGGTTTTACTTGGTGAAGGATGACTTTTTGTACCCTTACGAAGTGGTACACTTGAGTGGTTTTCCTCATTTGTTAAGCACCTTGTCCGACGGTCCTTGTAGATTTTGACAAGTGTCTGTGTCTGTCAATAAGATTTATTTGTTTTAGATCCAACGGGTTGAAAATTTAATGATAGCTAGATTTTAGTTTGTTTCCGCTTAATTTATTGGCAGAAAGCTTTGAGATAAAGTCAATTGAATATAAAGGATTACTTTTGAATTAACCAGTTTTGTACCAGCAACCCTCGAAATTATTTTGGCCATATCGGCCGTTCCGTTCTCAAGATTTTGCTAAGATTTTTCATCAATACTCTTAATAAGTTGTTTTGTATGGCATTTTCCCAAAATCTGATTTACAAACAACTTACGAGTAGTCCCACAAATGATTGAGATAAATGAGAGAATATTAAAAAGAATGAACTGGGTTGAAGTGGTCTCATTTGTTATTCTAGCTCTCACAGGAGCTCTTGCGTGTATGGATATTATGTAGACGCGATTAATTAGAAAAATGGTGAGAAAGAGGTAGGGGACTCATCCGAGAGAATGATTTAATTGATGAGATGTCCTCCTCTTCATATTATTTCATTTCCAGGTTTTTGAGGTTTAACAAAAGGGTTCAAGAGTCGATCTCTTCCCTTCAGAGAAAGGGTTGTCAAGTGACGCATCTCTTCAACAGTATCATGCTGGGTGCCAAGTATGTATTGTGTCACCTTGATCTGTGGAATCACAAAAAATATTGGTGGTTTATAAAGAGTCACACCTGATTTACAATTTATTCAATTAATATAAGGTGGTTTCTGCAAATACCATGATTTTTCTCTGATCTAGAATGTAAAACAATTAACATGCATACAAACGCGTGTGAAGTTAGATTATTTTGCGTGGATACGAATGGCTCGAATGTTTCAAAAATTTCAAGTAGTGAACCAACATCTTATCAACCGGAAATTAAATTAATTCTGATCCCTACAGTCACTGTATGTGAATAGAAAGATTTCAATCCATCCTCATTTTATGATCAAACTGTGACCCTTCTGGAAGCAATAGATCACTAGGATTTTACGACTCTTTCTTAGTACCACCGTCAACTTCGTGTCATCATGACAGGTTTTATGACAATTTTGGGATCACCGTGCCTCTCTGTCGATTTGAGAAGTTATAGTCATAGCAGGTTCCGTTTGGTCTGATTCATCTGCGGTGATCTCACGAAATGCTCGTGCCTACGTCTACCCGCACTTGGTTTTGTCGAAAATATATTTCTTCATTATCTAGAGATAATTGTTATAGAGAGATTTCTGTAAATTCTCAAGGACAAACTTCATTTACCCCTGAAAAATATTGTTGGGTTCTTTCTAAAGTTATAATTAAAGTCAAGGTACCGTCAGAGTCATTTGAGCCACTCCAGTTCAAATTCGTTTTTATTAGCTTTACAAATATATTGGCTCGTAGGCCTGAATTGATATCAAGGAGGTCTCTCTAGAGGAGCTACGCTAGAGGCCCCACCTACACAGATACTTTATTCATATTTTAATAGAAGTGACTTACATCTAAGAACAAAACGATAACAAACATATTTGTCACCCAGTACATTGCCTGGGAAGTGCATTTCCCCGACTGATTTATCTCATTTTGAAACATCCGTCCCGCTTCAACTCAACAAACGTTGTCTTCAGGCCATTTACCATATATGTACGGTGCGTTGCGTTCCTGTGGACGTGACTTCG
>JAQFYE010000055.1:0-65852 GCA_034694305.1 Protaphorura glebata
TGCTGGCCTTGGCGGGTGGTAATATGTGGTGTACTCTTTATATGCATAAACAAAGAAAAATGGCGACTATAGAGCGCCATAAATATCAATCCCAATTTTCTAACGTTTTTGTAGTGAGCTAGCTATATAGTCGATTCTTCCCATAGATCTTCAATCTATCGAATGCAACTGGAGATTTGACCTCGCTGATAAGCTCAGATATGAGCATGACTTCGTATTAAAAATTAAATAAAACCCTGAATGACCAAATAACGGCGTTCATTTAAAAATGATTCCGGCCGACCCGACTTTTATTTGAGCAAAAGGGAAATTCTACGCGCCGGTATGGATCAACATATCTCGTGGCACGGCGAGTAATCGGATCCAAACGTTCAATTGAGACCTGGAATTTATTCTGCCATTTTGCGGTATCCAACTTCTCGTATATGGAAACTACATCCACGGATTTTACGAGTTTGATATATGGAGTGTCCGCTATAATTTTCAAGTTCTTATCTCTGACGGATCCCAAAATTAAATTATAATTTTTGAGGAATTATAAGCCAACGTAGAAGACTATTGTAGTTTTGAAGTGCCAATTTATTTTTATAAAAATGCCTTATATGCTTGAGATTGATGTCAGAACAGGGTGTTGCCTCTGAATAAATTGAATTGAGTTGAATTGAATGGATTGAGTTCTCGGATTCTGGATGGACACTGTCTGGGGTTTCTCATGTGAACAATATAAATGGTCTCCTCGTTGCGGTGGTTTAACAATGCATTACTTTATTTATGTAACCCACACAACCACTTGAAAGAGTTGAAATTGATCTATCAGTAGCTGTCGCTGATTCCGACTTCTTAATTAAATAAACCTATTATTTAATTCACAATGCACACATTTACAAATATAAATACAATGACCAGCTTATTTGACCCAATCTTCCCGTCGAACGGTAAACGAAGAATGTACTCGTATAAATTGATCCCTGAATCAATATGGTCCGGACAAGCAAGTCAAATTAATGGGTTTAACTATAGGAGATGAAACTGAACTTTAAAAGTTCAGTGTTAACTGTTGTAAACAAGCTGGCCGTGAGCATCTAATTTAACTTTAGAGACACATATTAAAACAGTCGTCCTAATTCTGTAAGCACAGTATACAGTAAATGACCGATTAGAAGCCTGGGCTTACATAGAAGGCGGGTGACAGGATTGGTTTGTCCCATCCTGTGGGCAATTCAAAACCGGGTCACAAGGGGTCGATGTTAATTAGAAGCCCGGAGTTTTGGGAGAACCTGTCTTCAACGGTGTGCATTTTCACTCGGATTTCTAATTCAATATAGTCGTACAATCTATCCAATGAATTCCCAATCTCAATCGGAACATTCCTGAGGACTGGGGAGATACATTCATTCACCTCCTTCCTTTCAGTTATTCCAAGAGGTGTTCAGATTCTGTTCGGATACATGTATAACTTTCGAACCAGACCATTGCAGCATGCATATAGTCTAGACAGGCAGCTCATTATTCGATGTTATGTTTAAGGTACGATTCCTAAGAGCCGACGCTGTCTATTTGTTGGATTAAAGACATTTTTATCCACTAGAGTTTTTCCTTCCTACTGTTGCAACCTCTCCGAGGACAAATGGAGAGCGACACAATCTCTACAATAATTTGCGGCTAAGTTTGATGACACCTTATCATCATGGGGATTCAATTATTGTGTACAGTACATTATGGTTCCCGTGATACATTATCGCACCGGTGATACTTCATATTAGTCACCCTGTACTACAATACGTACAATACAACTCCAGTACGTTACATTACGAGACTACACTTTGAACCTCATGTTGCATCGTTAACTTTGTATTTCTGACTTGAAAATAGTCAAACACTATGTTTACAGCTAGGAGGGAAAAGAAATGTGTGAGCCGTAGATTTGTTAGGACCAAGAAGAATATGAATTTCGTTAGGAAGTTTTAAAATCATCAAGTACACGTATGAAAATCAGAACTAACTGGAAGAAACTTAAATTGGCATTTGTTTTATAAAATCAACGAGATTACTTTCATGCCTTTCAACATTTTCAGTTGTTTCAATTAATTTGTTGTAGCAGGATTTGAAGAATTTGATAGAATATTCTGACTTCATTCTTGAACGTTTCTGTCTTGCTCAGCATCATTAGTCATGAAATTTTCGTGTGTCTCGTCTGAAAATGAAGTTCTGAATCCTGTGCCGAATTTCGAATGCTCTTCACCACTTTCTTCCATGTCTGCCGAATTAATGTAGATACGAAAAATTGAAGAAGTTGGAATCACAGATGCAGATTTTTCTTAGTCTATCAATTGAGTACTAACCTGGAAACAAATACGACCACAAACGAGACATCGACAAGACATATCACAGATGCAGATTTTTCTATCCATTGAGAAGAATAACTAATTACTAAATAACTAACTCGACTCAACCGAAAACAGCCCAAACGAAATAAGAAAACGAACACAACAGAATAGAAAATTAAGTTAGACATATATATTTACAATCAAAATCCCAAAATCCATAAATGACGAAATGGTTACAATCTTCTCCACATACAGAAATCTCACAACACATCACAACATAAAATCGGCACTCTTGATCAGTCTTCAGTAAACAAGCATGCCTCCTTCAGCATCAAGAACCGCAATAAGGGCTTTCACGAAGGATGTCTTGAGGAGAAAATGAATTAAAAAAGTCCAACTCCAATGATTTTGCGGGGGGGGGGGGGCGTGTCCTAGAAGGTATCCAACGGCGTGTCCTCTCCTTCCGACGTCACTCCAACATCAGCCAAGAGCTGATTTTGCTCTTTCTCCGCCTTCATCTGCTCAATCTCCGCCTCCAGCTGCTCAATCTCCTCCTCCGTTCTTTTCCTTAAGTTGGATACCCTCTCGATCATGCACCTGGAATAGGAATAAACCATGAATCCGAATTAAATGTGAGTGTGGGAGTGGGGGGAATCGGGTGGGAGCAACGAACTTTCTTACTTGACAAAGTGAATCTCTGTATCTTTTTCCTCGGGAGTCGGTTGAGGCCAGTCAGTCCGTCCAATTCCAATTCCAGCTGGATTGGTCATCCAATTTTGGAATCTGTTCTCTAATGTTTTCAGGAAGGATGATTCTGCGTTGCGTTCAACAGAATTATCAGCTGATTCCAGCGAAGAGTCAGAAGAGCTTGAAGCAGCAGGACCAGGACCAGGACCAGGAGCAGCATTTTCTTCCCCGATGGCGCCTTCAACCTGTGAAATAGTCAAAAAAATATTAAAATTTTTACTCAAGATAAACAAAATACGTTTAGTTTTACCTCTCGGTTGAGGTCCACTCTCTGGCTATTTCCGGCGTCGTCATCCTTCCTCCAGTCTCCGAGTGGCGATCCGCCTCCGTTGGCACCAAACATTACAGCGGTTACGGCTGGGAAAATTCGTGTTCAAGTATTTTGAAGAGCTTTTTTGATCTATTTTCTCCAGTTTTCAAAACAAGAGTGACAAGGAACCCAAAGGAGCACGGCCCTTTTATACTTTTCCAGAAGGTCTGGATAAGGTACCTGAAGTCTCAGAAATTAATTAAAATCCCTTAACTCCAATTATGTTAATCAGGACGAATCACCTGCCATATATATATACTGTACACTATGAAATACATCTCTACCGGGACAATCAAAGGACTCAGAAGGTACCTGAGTAATTTCCATAATTCCATTTGCGCGTTGCGCCTTTTCATTATGCTAATTGGGACGTAGTACCTGCTGTATACTCGACAGCACCAAATAGGTACCTTTAGATATTCTTGTGATCACGGGACTCGACAAAAATTAAACTCATTTGCATAATATATCTCCCCAGGGCTGGTGGTAGTGGTGTACTCTCTATATGCATGAATAAGCAGAAAAACGGTGACTATAATTTTGAGGTCAGATGGAAAGCGACTCAATCTATGAAATAGTATGAGGTACAGTCTGCGACACATAATTAAACTGGTGGTGATACTTCATAATAGTCACTCTGCACTAAATATAAAGACAATACGTTACGAGACTGTACTTTGAACCCCATTTACATCGTTAACTTTATATTTCTGATTTGAAAAACGAAAGCCGTACCTTATTTTGTAGCAGGGAAAATAAATGAGTGTGCCGCACACGTACACTCAACATACTCTGTATGTTTGAATGCAGGGGTTAACACTCTAATAGAAAAACAAACAAACAAACAATGTTGACTAGGTCAGGTGTACATGACATAAACAAACCGTGAGGTCAACATGACACTGCGTCACGTGTCTGGGCCCTTCAACATCCTCCGTGACCCGTCCAGAGGTCAAATATTCCGGCCTACTTTACTGCTACCTGTGAATTGGGCGCCGGTCCCCACACAGCCGAGTCTTGGCAGGCAGTCTCCTCATGACCTCACCGTTCTAATTTGCACCGCACTTGACCTAGTTCATTTCGTGACCTTTGATCACTTGGTGGGGTCAATCCGAGTATTGCATTCTCGTCAGTTGGGAGGATTGTAATGGTCAATTGCGGGTGAAGATATCAATATTTGAGACAATTCCATATCGGTGTGGGGAGCGGAGAGTTCGGGAAACCCCAGACCAAATGGTAGGTTTTCTTCAGGGGACCGTTCTGGGAATCTGACTCTGACTCTGCTGAAAGATTTGATACAAAAATCAGCCACACCTGCTGATAAATCAATTTGCAATGTTAATCCAATCCAATTTTATTGCTCTTCAATTTCTGTTCCGACATTTCTTCTGTTCGAAGCTCACCTTTTTTAATTGTTTAATTCAATCTTGCTCCTCATATCTAATGTCTTCTTTCTCTAACTCTATTAATTCAGCTTTTTTAGAAAAAGTAATTAGAGTAGGGTAACTTAGGAGGTCAATGTTAGTACAAGCGAGCTCACTGCATTTATTTGTCAACGCCAACGTGTAGAAAATATTTTGAAAATATTTGATTTTGTGTGGTTGGTCACCACCTCTGACTTCTGACTCCCAACAACCAGTTCAGATCAACATAATTATGAGATATACATTTACTGACTTTAATTTCTAATCTTCTTTTTACTTGCGTCACCTCAGTGAAGACGAAGAGAATTTACAAGGAACGCAGTTGATGTGTCGAAGTCAGAAAATTAATTAAATGATTTTATTAGTTTTAGCTTTTAATGAGTAATACATGAAGGTATTTCAATTGCACCCTGTTCCTAGGCAACCGACTAACATCAACTTCCCCACATTCCTAATCGATTCCGTAATGATTTGGCCTCACATCGGTAGTGCTCTACAGACTTTGTCAAATTTTTCACAATGAACTAATAAATGAGCAAACTTTGTAACTTGTTTAATGTATATAGTATGTCTACACATAATGAAGGAGGATGCGGATTGTAAGACAATCAACAAAACTTAATTCAATAATTTTATTTCCTGGGATAAGCACCATTTTTAAGTTTACTTCCAAAAATGTATATCTCATTAAAAAAAGTTTCTCCACAGATGATGGAACACCCTGTCAGAACTAATCTATGGAACACCCTGTAATGGAGTCAACCCTATGGTTCATGTTGGAGAGGCTTGTAATCACACCGATGCTTGACGCTTTTCGAATGTTCCACAATCCGGACACTCACTCGTCATGGCATTCAACATGTAATGTGAAGTTGGACACAACAATTCTGTCCGCGTTCAATAACACTTTTTGTTAGTGTATAAATGTCCAAAAATATTTTAATAGTGAGATATACATACTGTAAAACATTTCATGTTCAATTCCTGTGTCAGCGTCAGAAATATGTTACATACTTGTAGAACATACTTGTAGAACAATGAACAATCAAAAATAAAATACTCGAATAGATTTGTATTGAACCGAATTAAATTCTATTTAAGTGAATCCGGAATTACTAAAATCATTTTGGAAATTGTAAAAAGGATGGATTTCAAGGTTAGGTCCAAGGAGTAGTCATTTCTGCATGAATCAAGGCCGTTTCAGTATAAATACGATGAGATTTGACGTATGATTTGGTTTTTTTGATCAAATAAATTGACCATGACCAGCGAATGTTGACTAGGCCGTGTGTACGTGACATAAACAACCTGATTTGTTGATTTTAACAGCTTTGGAGAAATGTTGCATGGGTTTATTTGTAGTTTGCAAGGATTGTCAATTTGGACCGACCACCAGACAACGTGTCATTGTTGACAGTTGGAATTATAAACAAACTTGATGAAATTCATGACTCGGATTCTTTCCTCATTTTTCGTCGACAGTTAATTTTTTGAGAAGGAAATTTGTGATTCGTTCGATTTGACTTATTCGTCAGAATAGTAAAGAAGAAAATCAATTTTCTACCGTGAACAAAATCACAATTTTTCCAATGGGTACCCACAGGAGTGCTGCAAAGAGGGGACTGGATGCCATGCTGGAGAAACTAATTTGTGATGATTGTAAAGGTCACAGATCTCGGAATCTGCAGTGCTCTTGTCTCAGAACCCTGTGCGAGGATTGTGCGAGGAAGTCCAAGAAGTGTAAGTTCTGTGGTGGCGATGCTCCGACTAAGCCCAACGATCTCATGAACTACACCATCAAGATGTACACGAAGCTCTGTGACAATTCCGCGGACGGATGCACTGTTACTGGGAATGACTTTTATTTAAAAGAACATCTCGCCGTATGTGAATACCGGTAAGGTCATTTATAGGACACTAACTATGTAACTAACTATGTTAAACACGTTGACATGACCTTCGTTTTAATCTGGGTTCAATTCCTCGGCACTCCACTCACTCTCCTTTTCTTTTAAATAAGACTTCGCTCCATGGGTTTTTATATTTTCCAACGGATTTTGACGAGAAAATTCAGAATTTTTCCTCCAAATCCCTTACCAGCGGAAAATCGACCTTTTCCAAACCGGTCAAAGAAAGTTTTTAAAATCGCAAAAAATTATATAAAAAAGTTTGCATGTACGGATTTAAAAAAAGTATATTTTGGGCACGTTTTTGTAACCAAAGCCCGCTTCTTGAGGTTCTTTTCATGCCGTTTTCCACCACTGTTTCAATAATTCACTGATGAAATCCATGGAACGTAAATTAATGCGTTTCATATTTTCTAGACCCGTGACGTGCCCGTTGAAAGACAAATGTGGAAAGATAAGTATTGCGGAATTGTGGGATCACATGAAGAGACACCATAAGGCTGAGCTCTTGACAGTCAAGGAGAAGGATGGTGCGAAAGTCGTGATTGAGGTCAAAAGGGGCGTAGGTAAACAGTTCACTTATGTGACCGTCCAATGATTGTCACGAAAAGATTTATAATAATTTTATAATTTCTTAGGTCCGAAAGAATTTGTTCCTGGAATCCCATTCATTATGAGGTATAACAATCGCACGTTCATGGGATACACAGTTCAGTCGAATGAATTCTTGACTTTTCACTCCATAATGCTTGGACCAAAATCGGCGGCTGATAATTACGATTGGTCAATCGTCATCAACCCTGACCGGGTAAATTATTATAGAACTTGATACACATGGTGGGTCATAACTATTCGTCCTACAAGACGCCGTTCATAGCGGAATTTGGAAAGAAAGTGAGTACGATTGCTTGAAATGAAGCATTGGTCCGCTTGACCTCACGAGGTCAGCGTAGCTAACGGTATCGTTAGAACAGGACTTGGGTTTAAGTGCAGTGTCATTCAAACCGTGAGGTGAACGGAGACTGGGTGTGAAGCTTCAGGGCTTGCGATGACCTTTGACCCGTCTATAGGTCAACAATTATTCCGACATACTTTAGTAGTACATTTGGAATGGACGTGGACCAAACAGAGTTGAAGCTTGGCACGCCGTCCACCCTTGACCTCACACTTTGCACTTGACCTAGGTCATTTCGTGACCTACAGACAGAGCCCATGGTCAATTAGCGATATCCTTTCCATGGTTTCCAGTATTTCTGATTTCTCCAGTCCGGAACTCGTTGTAATACATGTACATCTCACTTTTGCATGAACCCGTGTGTGTAGTATGGGCAGTGGAAATGCCGGACTTTCTGGGGAATTTGTTTTGATCCACCGTGTAAAACCTTGGCAGAATTCTTATTGATTTGTATGTTTTAGCTGCCACGTAAAGGGTTCGGAGATACAACCAGCAGCGCCGCGGACCATTGTGTTTCGCCTAAGAAGCAGTTGGCTGAAAAAGTATACGACTTCGCCATTCCGTTCAAGTTCTTGAAAAAGTATGCATCGGAGGTTACTGACAAGAAAATTAAAATTACCTTGCGCTTCGCTTTCCAGCGGAACAATTGAAGCATTCAGCCGGGATCGTGGTATCTGAATTCAATGAAAATTAAAACATGAAACAGTCTCTAAGAGTAGATTGTGATTATACATGTCCTGCATGTGAGAATCCTATAAAATGGAAATAAAATGTACTGCTACTGGTAACTGCTAAATTGGATTCACTTTTTATTTCGGTATTTGTTTTACAAAATCAACGTGATTACTTTCATGCATTTCAACATTTTTTAGTTGATTGGTTAAAATAGTTTGCAGCAGAAATTGAACAAATTGAAAGAACATGTAGCTTGACTCCAGAACGTTATTGTCTTACTCGGCATCATATTAGTCACAGAATTTTGACATTTGTATTCAGGGATACGAACGGTGCAGCGCAACGCCTCCAAATGATTCGGATTGAATTGTGTCACCAAATGTAGTGTAATGACCGGATTAGAAACCTGGATTCTAATACAAGACTAAATACAAAAGGAGACCGGCCGGATAAGATGTTCCAACAAAGCAAATAGTTCCAAATACCCATATACACAATTATAGATACCCACGTTTCCGATCGGTCATTTAAGGTAAGTTGAGTTTGTAAAAACTAAAATTTTCAAGAAACAGTTTGTCAAAGTTACGGTAGAATGTTCTGCTAAATCACTAACAAGTAGAGCAATGTTGAACATGCGAATGTTGACAACAGTGCAAACTGAAATTCTTGACCATAATAACAGCCATTAACTAACTAACTGACTAATGTTAGTCCACGATTCTAGCGTCCGGCCCGATGAGCTTCAAGAATTTAAGTGACGTCGACACGCAGAGCGAAACCATCAACGAGAGTCAAGGGAAGCACTCAATTAAAGAAGAATGAAAGGAGGAATGTTAGTCTCCATGTAATTAAAAACAAACACTCTCAGGTGAAGTGAGATGGAGATTCAAATTTTTCCAATTAACCAGTACAATGAATATGTGGGTCAATTTTTTCGATTTAGGATTAATTACTAAAATTCTTGACCTGGTTCAGGCAAATATCCACCGTATGGCAGTAGTTGATTGCATTCAGCTTAAAATCTCGAGGTTTTTATCCTCACCGATTTGATCCGGATTGCCATTATTAATCCAAAGGTAACCTGATCCATTGGTATACATTATCTAACCTACTAACCCTTAATTGATTACAAAACCTCTCGGGTAAATATCTCAGGGATTTTTCTTGCTATAGACTTGAAAATTAAATGCCCGGATTAACATTCAGCCGTGAAGTATTCGATGACGACATCTCTATGTAATAGAACACTCGCAATTCAAATCTTGCGTAATTGAATCAAATTAGAAACCGGTCTATTAAGGTTTTAATTGAAATTGAATCGTTTAACAATCTCCTTTAGGGATTGAGAAATCAAATTAAAAGGTTAGATTTGATTTCGTAGCAGATGTGCAATGTTCTATTGATGCTGTGGGTTGTGATTTCGCTGATCTTCTCTGAAACGATGACTTTCGATTTTAATGTTTAATCCGTGAGTATTTCTTTCCTAGTATTGGTTTTTAACACTGTAGTTGTAGTAGTACATACGAAATTTGATTACATACAAATATGCCATGATTCGGATCATTCAGAACGTGATTTTCGTTAGTATTTCTCAATTAACTCTTTCAAGGTTGACAATACTTATGATATGCATGTATATATACAATGCACAAGGAATTACGTCTGACAATGCGGACGAATGGCAAAATGTTTACACATTGTGGCCAGAAAACAAATCTCAACAAGGTCTCAGAATTGTTTTACTGGAAAGAAAAGTGTGTTGCAGGAGGTGGACAGTCAATCACTCAAGCATCAAAGGATTTCCAACCTCTAAGGCTTCAATCACATCAAATATGAATTATGTACTTCGTTGGATTTATAACAGCATCCGTGAATTTCTTAAAATATAAGGAGAATACCTGCATCGTCTGATTATTGTATTCTTATAAAATTTCTGATAATTGTCAGATATTTGTGGGACAAATCAATAGTTCAAAACATTCAAATCCATTTGTTAAAAATCGAAAGTATCAAGAAATTCGAGTCTGCTATAGAAATTGAGCACGATTTCAGTAATGTCACCCTAACGAATTTTTTTTTTGTATGGTTTGCGATTCGACGTTTGGAACTATTTTCTACTCTGTCACATAAATGCCTATGTATTGTTGGATTAACAGCAGTGAGCATGGGTCGGATTAGTCGGATATTTCGCCGAATAGTAGCTAATGGAAAATAGTTCGATCAAATTAGGGTACCGACTTAAGAATTATATTCGATTGTTAGCTAAAGCATAATACTTGGTATTTGTTATTGGCTCCGGTATTCCGTTTATTGAGGAATGTCTGTGAATTCGGGGTAGAACATAATATACCAAGTGATTTAATTTGTACTTGTTATTAGGCAAGATTGACAACTGAACATTCCATTAAATATTTCTGAGAGACACCCTGGAATTCAGTAAGACAACGTGAAAACATATTACGTAACCAATAACTTTAGTATTATTCAGGAGACATCTCCTCTGATGTGTGGATGTTTGTCTGTTTGTGGAAAGTCATGCCGGTCAACCGAAGTCAATCATAAGAAAACTTTTACATATACAATGTAATGCACGAAATAAGAAATAAGACAATCTGTAAATGCATGAAGTCAAACTACCCGAAGTTTTGATTGTCCGAGGAACGACGATTCTATCACTTCGGGCATTCAGAGTTACGTGGACATTGCGTCGTACCAGTTGTCACCAAATCTTGGTCTTCACAATTTTCTTATCTCCAACATTTTTGTCATTGTTGTTGTGACCGTGTGCTTCCAATCTACCTTCAACCAATTTCGTTTGGACTGAGGTTAAGAGAGGTAAGTAGTTTCAAATAAGAAGTCATATTAATGCATAAATTCATTCATAACTTCGACCATACTTTCTGTGAGACAAATTTTATTAACACCAAGTTTTTGATTGGATTTTATTTTAGTTTGTTCCGAACAAAACCCAGGATGCAAACCGACTACAACTTCTCTGATGATGAAGATACTTCACTTGAATTCATGTCTTCGTCTGTAAGTCATTTTCGGTTTCTTTAAAAAAAAAGTATTTTACTCCCAGTCAAGAAACTATCAAGGTTTTTTGAGTAGAAGTTGAAAAATGCCCTTGCTTGGAAACCACAGAACATTTTAAAGGTCAAAATACTTGGTTTTTTGCAATCTGGAATTGGAGTGCTTCAGGTTAACGATAGACTGATTGCCACGTATAAATTAAAATGGCGGCGACCACGTCGATACCGTCACGTGGCAACAGCGTGCACGCAGCCTGATTAGGTCGCATGACTTCGACACAGCGTTCACACGTCAGACAACCATAAACCGAGGTGTAATGTCCACGTGAATTGGAAAACCGCCAATGGCGTACGAAGCTTTTGGCCTGACGCCAAAATTCCTGAGCTAGGCACGGGGCGGCGCTCATAACACGAGGGATGGAATGACTTTTATTGAACATTCTTCTAAGTCAACAAACTTGAGTTATTCTCTTACTGTTGATTATAACAGGAAAAAAACTATTTTGCATCATTAGCAGATGTTTTGTCTGAGACAACAAACATTTTTTTATTCTAATCCTTCTACGAGACTTTTTTTTTTATTTCAACTTTTATCGTTTTGTTTTGGATGTCTGAAACCTACATATTTTTATTGTCGTTGTCAATGTCTTACATTCCAGACAAACTATTTGTACATATACAAACAAGCGTTGAACTAGAGTGGTCAGGCACCGCCATAAGCCAAAAGATATTTCTATTTGATATTCTGTAAGGCATCGCGCGGCATCTTGAATAAATAGTTAATTTCTGACCATTCATTAGAGAGTAGTTTTGGCGCCGCCCCGACTCTCCTAACAAAACGAGATATTGTTTTAGTTTCTGTTGACGTGCTTTTTGTTATTGAATTCGTTGACTACAAGTACAGTCAGGCATTGAATTTGACAAGTCTGGTCATTTGCATCTTTATCTTGACAGATATAAAATTTGCCTTGCGTCGCAGGAATGTAGTTATGTAATTAATAAATGGAACAAAAGTCCTGTCTGGTTGACATCCACAAATAAACAGATGCAGATTTAAAAATGTACTTATTTTCATTTATTTGAGTTTATTGACATGACAAGTACGATTTGGTAAACATTCTTATCAATTACCAAAGCCAAGATACCTTTATGTTTGTGCATGCCTCTAATCTATCCATTGACTGGAATTAAAAGTCCACAGTCCATTTCTTGATTGCAATTTATTTATAAAGATAAATTCTGAACCTCGTGAACCAAAAAATTTAACAATCAGACTTTAGTTCACTTTTGGACGTATTCCTTTAAAATTCTCAGTCGAACAATATCAGCTCTCCGAAATTGTGTTTGTCATTCTAACATAAAGTATAGAACACGTAGACAATACAAACATTTTAAGTTATCACAGTGAATTGTTGCGTGCGGTGAGTATCTAATATTATATTTTATTAAAAATTAGATTTCCGTTTTCAGAATTAAATTAGCATTTATTGTGTATGCTCCTTATTTTATGCCCGAAAGGAATTAGATTAGAAAATTTTATCGCAAAAACTGCAGTAAGTAAATCACACAAGTCAAGCGAGCATAAAATATTATCAAATATCAGAACGATATAAGTATATTTAAATGACGAGATAGACGAGAACCGTCTTATTTGAGTCTCTAAAAACCGTGAGAATTTGTGCTGAATTGTATTAAAATTCTGGGGAAAAAATTGGGAGTTTAAGAATCAACTGGCGAACTCCGGCAAGAATAATTGCAAACTTCAACTACATCTGCATTATCCGTAAAACTCTTGCATATTCAATTGAGGCTGAATAACTATTTACTCTAAATCTGTTACACCAGTTTCGTAAACAACTTATCTTTTTAAGCAAGATTCGTACTCAATTATATGAGAGGAAAGTTTCCAACAATAATCTAAAATTGGGCAGGTACAAAGCTGTTGACACTACAACATAGCAACTTAAGGGAGAGCGACCAGTTTTCTTGCAAGAACTAGAGAAAACTGGGAGCAACTGGCGAAACACACAGATTTAATTAACTTGAGCATGCGATTCTGGAGTTTTTCCGGACCAATTCGTATTTTCAAAAATAAATCAGAAATGACGGTACAAAATTAATCCAGATTTTTCCCATCCTGAATGTTTGGGTTATGAACTGCTCACTACACCTTAATTCAAACACATATTTCATTGTAATTGAATTGACCTCCGTGGGGACACGATCGAAGGAAATTTGAAGGTCTCAACTGAACATCAACAAGTTGTGGTTGGAGTGTGGATAGATTTCCCCCAGGAAAATCATAGTAACCTGATTATTTCAGTTTCGATGCAATTAAATTGGCATGCAATCGCAATGTGAATCGATCTTCTGTTTCGTAGAAATGTTGATTTCACTACAAAAAGAATATTTGTTAAAATTACGTAACATAACATATAAGACGATCTGGCATATAATACTAGGAAAGTTGTCAATTACTTTCTTTGTCATAGTGTGGGTGTCTAGGATATGATACGATCACCAAGTTAGCGTAAAACCAAAGAGATTCTAATTATACATAGAGTGGCAATCCAAAAGTTTTTTTTTGAAAATTCCGTCCCCATGTTAAGAGACGGAAAGTGAGTTTTTGTTGAATTTTTCGTAAAATGTCATGGCGAATTTCTCTGAGAATCGAATGGCGTGTACCGAATGTGTGAGTAATTTTCACAAACTTTCAGACACCCCAGCAACATGCTCTTTTGGTCAAAAAGTAAGCTACCTGTACACAAAATTTCGAATTCCCATACCAACGTTAGCATAACAAAAACTCACTTTCCGTCTCTTAACATGGGGACGGGTCGCGATTCGCGATTGTTTGATTTCGGCCAAACCCTATATCATTGCCACTCTAGTCTATAGGCTATTCTAATCTCTTTGCGTAAAACATAATGTTCTCAAACAGAATGCATTTTTATCAAAGAGACTATATAATGTGCGATGAAGTGTATTCCGGTTATAAATTCAACCGGTGGCTGGAATATATGACAATCATTAAGCATCAACGTGAATCGTCCAGTTGTTATTTCCAAACGGTCACTCGAATTATAGAATATGGACGCGATTATAGTACTGTTTGTTCATTCTCCGTTATTTTTAAACTGCGAGGTCAAGAAGTCAACTAGAATTAATATTTCTTGAGGATGTCATATATCAACTGATCAACATCAGTTTTTGAAATTCACATTTTCCAGAACGGTTAATTGTCCCATTCTGAATTTTTATTTTATATAAGTAAAGAGTTTGATTTTGACACTTTGAGTTGATCAAAGAATTTTTCCCCTACTGCGTCCAAGAATTCTGTCCAAATTTTCATTCCTTTGCCGTTGATGTGTCCTAATTCTGAGAGGTCAGGTCAAGTTCATAAGAATGAATGCCGCCGAATCCACAAATGCAGCAAAACTTGTTTGTGACTAGAGCAATTCTCAAATCGCAGCATCTCTCATCCAATTATGCTCCGTTTATTTATAGCAGTTGATTCGGAAAAGTTGTTAGATTCTGTAAAACTCGCTGATACAACGGTTTATTAGGGGTCAATTCCCTTTAGGTCAAGGTCCCTTGTCCTTTAAAACAAGGATGCCACTTTTGAACGGTTTTGATGAAAGACATTTTTACAGAATACATTAAGCGATTAGAAGCGGGGTTTGTGTATAAAATCTTCCCGGTTTATAATTGAGTAATGGGATAGTTCGAACTAGACGCCTCTATGAAAGAAATTTTCAGTGACCCCGACCCGTGACCCTCAGTACGGTACATGATGTAATGGATGATCATAGAGTTTGTGTTGTTCAGATGGACGGGTACTTGCCATCCTGTTCTTGCAGTTCGTCCGACGAGGAGGGAAACGCTTGCCGGTCAAACAGAAAGATAAAGAATTGGACGGACGACGAGGAGCTCCACACGTTCCAGGTCAATTGTGACTGTGCGGACGCAACCAATTTAATGTTTCATAATTGCTTCACAAAATATTTAAACTGTCCGAGAATTGTCCTGGGCCTCAATTTTGGAACAACCATCAAATCAATCACTCTGCATGTCAACGGTCCGGACAGGAAAATGTCACCTTTTTTAATCGGCATATGTGGAGGCACTGCATCTGGAAAAGTTAGTATCATTTTTTTAAAACTTATTTATTCAGCCGTTATTTAAAAAAAAAACTATTACTTTGTTAATATGCCGTCCTCCTGATTCATTACATGATTTATATAATGATACGTCTTTGTATTACTTTTTTTTTTAATTATTTTTATTGGATTCCTATTTTAATTATTTTTTTTTTAAATTAGACTACCGTTTGCCAAAAAGTTATCCAAGAACTTGGACAAGCAGAGATTCCAGAAGAGAAACGGAAGGTGGTTGTGATCGCTCAAGACTCTTTCTACCGTAATTTGAGCGATGAAGAAAAATTGCAGGCGGAATTCGGAAAGTTTAATTTCGACAGTCCATGTACGGTGATCATGATTTAGTATATATGAAGTAATTTATATTAACTAGGAATATGAGAGCGTAATTTCTAAAGTTGGTATTTTATTACTGGTAATAATTTTTTCAGAAAATAAAAAATACAAAGTATTAATTCGTAATCATGAGTGAGTTTTCTTTTTTTCCCAAAGATGCCTTGGACTATGAGCTAATGATGAAGACTGTAGATAGCATTCTACGTGGAGACATGGTCAAGATTCCAGTTTATAATTATAAAACGAATTCTAGAACTGAGGGCGTTTTTGAAACTATTTATCCGGCTGACGTTGTCTTGTTTGAAGGAATCCTCGTCTTTCATTTTAAGACCGTCTTAAATTCATTCCACATGAAAGTATTCGTGGACACGGACTCTGACATTCGTTTGAGTCGTCGAAGTAATTTACAATTTTTCCCAAAATTGTACTCTAAAAATTTCAAAATTATAAATATTTTTTGTTCTTTTAGTTCTTCGTGATGTTGAGAAGCGTGGACGTAATTTTGAGCATGTCATCAATCAATATATTCGGACGGTCAAGCCGGCATATGAGGAATATTGTGGACCGGTAAGTTTCAATTTGACCTTTACTGACCCAGCCCGGAAAATTCAATATTTTCTAAACTGTGTTGCATTTGTGCTTATTATTGTATATTTAGACGAAACGGTTTGCGGATATCATCATTCCTGGTGGTGATAACAAATGTGAGTATCTACGAGATGATAGTATGAGGACTTTTTTTTACCAAAACGGTTGAATCAAACCTTGAATAATTTTTTTTTCTGCACAGGGGGTATCACATTGATCGTCCAACATATCAAGGAACTCTTATTAGCCCGCAACGGTCACATTGTGGAAAAGAACGCACAAATTATTAAACCGAAGCTGACTGGTACGGTCAAGAATGTTACGCCCATCAACGGTACCTCCGTCAACACCAATGGCCATGTTAATGGCACGTTCAAAATTAATCGCACAAACGGCTTGCATTAAGCCAAGGAGAAATCCGTCCTTATTGAGCGCCCACACCACTGGAAATGTTTTATTTTTAAGTACAGAAACTTTCTCATATTTATAAAATGTTACACGAATTGACGACATTATTTGAAAGCGTATGGCTTTACTAATGTTATGAATGAAGCTCGAGATTCTATTTATGGTGTAGTGTAAGGGACTATGTTCTGCAAAATCCTTCGTATGTGGGTTTACACGGGTTTTAAATTTCGGAATTTAGCGTGAACAGTGGTTTAGTTTAGAATGGAGTTCAGGTGTGGGGGAAAATTAAAATTTGACTAAAAGTTACTAATTTTGTAACCATTCCTGTGGGAATGAATTGTTCAGGGTTTGAGTGTTGCGTCATGCTATCAATAAAAACACAACTTCAAAATTCTCTTTCCAATCGTGTTTTACTGCTTTGAATTCCTAAGTTAGAACAAAATTCATAATTAGGAATATGAGACGTCCTCTGAAGCGCTAATAATAAATAATTAAGTTTCGCTAAGTAAATGTAGAGTCTAAAATGGAATAGAAATGCCATATAATTTTGTGAAAATAATTTGAACCAATTTTCATTTGCGATACGAACCGGAGCGAACGGATTTTTTTTATTCAATTACTTTTTTTTAGAACAATGACCTTCCATTTTCTATAACAGGGATCTGGATGGTAAATTGGCATGACTTTTGGGGCATCATCCGTATTGTATAAGATAAAAATTAAAATTGAATGAAAACGAGTTGAAAAAATTCAAACCAAGTGTACGATAAGTTTGACTTTGAACTTCCAAATTACAATTTGATAAACAAAAATGAAATTTGGACAGGTTATTAATACTAGACAATTTTGGCTAGGGTCTACATACCTACTAGACTAGGTTTTAGACATTGATGGATAATATTATATCAGTAAAGACGAATAACAAGGTATGCTTCGTGGGTGCTTTTAATTGCCTTTACACACAGAAGATAGAGAAAGGAAGGAAGCAAATAAAGCGAGTTTTATAATCTCAACTTTATATATACCCATGTTAAATACGTATATTTTTGTAAATATAAGGACAGATATGATTTTTTTAAATATAATTAATTATTTTTTTTATTTAAACTAAAGTCAATGCTCTTTTTAATATTCTTTGTCTTTCTTTGTACATTATACATGTATATAATCATTTTAATATCTCTGCAACTCTTAATTCTACTACACGTCTTACGAACACCGAAAGACGACATACAAATATTTTTTTTTGACACAGAATAACACATTACTGTTGTGGATTTGGTAATTATTTTAAATAATTTAGTTCATCTAAAAAGGGAGCTACTTTGGAGTTTTTTTTAAATATTCATTACAAGACGAGAACGAGTGCATGACAACACATGGCAAATGCAATGCTTTGTATGCAAGTACGTTAACGTTACGTAATTTTAACACTGGTCGTAATAATTTATTTATATATTTTAAGATTTTTCATCTCTAATAATTTACAATTCTTTACTGGTTTCGGTTTTGTTTGGCCGTTTAAGTTGTATTATTCATTTTTCATCACAATTTCTCAATTTGATTAACATGACAATGTTTCCTCTGTCGGCTATTATTTTTCCAACGTCAAATTATCACACTTTACTGACGTGACCGGAAGGTCACGGGCGGTACATTAGACAGATGATTAATTTAAGGGGTTAGTATTTTTATTAAAATAAAGTGAACTTGATTTCAAGTCGAAACATCACAAAAACAAACCGTCCTTGGAGGTTATTAACATTTATAAAGGACTTTTTACAACAATTTTTAAACCTCATCAATATTTATTGAAAATTGCTCCAAGGGAATAAAAACTTTATCCATGAATTGAAATTAAGATTTTGTGTGTAACAAAAAAAATCCGTAAAACTTACGATTAATTTTTATCGAAACACCTCACGTACAGATTTTCTAGAAGGAGAGCATTATAGACCAAATTGGACAAGAAATAATAATCCAACTGTGTATCAATCTTCTCCATTGCTCCCTTATGAAGAGCAGGATTTAGAAAATACAATTCGCAGCGTCCCCCAATTTTAGACGTCCTTGGCGACTGCAAGGACGTCTTTAGAAAAGTAGGGGTAAATTGCGAAATAGCATTTTTTTAATATTACTGTAGAAGGAATAATAGATTTCGAATTCCGTGTGTATTGACAATAATGACTCAGATAGACATGGAATTGAAGCATGCGGAAATTGATACTGATTATAATTAAACGTTGACGTGACAGTGGTGCTGTATGCACACAATTATGCATATTATTTACAATCCAAGGATAAAAGTCTATGAACCTCTTTAAACCGCACTAGGCGGGTCATTGTACGAGTAACGAACATTTAAATCAATGAGTCAAATTACGACAGAAAACACCAATTTGTGTCCAAGGGCGTCGGCTTCACGCACATCGACCCAAGGACTTATCATTAATTCATTTTTCTCTGTTGCATTTCCGACGAGACTTTGTACAATTAATTTAATTTCTTAAGACTAGAAGGACAACTCTTAGTACAAAAACAAGATGCTAGCATCTTTTTACATATGAATGAACCTCAGTATGTTTGGTGATAAGTAATACTTTAGACAAGGTTAAAATTACGTCCTACAATTTTAATATATTACGTTGTGGACTACCGTACCCGTGCGAATGGTACACGTCAAGTCATTTCAAAAATTATTATGAACCCCCCGAGATGACTTAATTTTTTTGAGTTCAATTTATCTAAATATTTGTGGTGATTGATTTGACGCCCTCCCTCCAGGGGTACCTTCTTGGCTTCAAGACATTCGTACCTTCCCAAGACAGTACATTGTAAGCATACAATATTGTTACTTAATTAGTATACAGAAATATGGTCAACCTTCAAGAATCACAAGAAATTATCTCTAAAAGCGTCAAACTCCATATTTTGAAGGACATTGACTTATGAGTAAGATTAAATTTCATTTATTCGAACGACTCGTCGGTCTTGGTCTTCGGGGAGATGCTCCACGTTGACCCAAATTTCCGAGTGATGTCGATGGGGTGGTCACAGTTTCTGGGGCTTGACCCATGACCGGGTATGATGTGGTTCTTTTTGCTGACCTGTGGAAATTGTATTCAAATTAAAACCTAATCAATTTGCCTTCATGATGGCTTATCGTCTACTTCTACGAGGGAAAAACCCTCAACCCAGTTAAAATGTGTGGACATACCTTCTCCGTCTCATGGACATGGGTTGACCTGGTAGGCCAAAATAACCTCTTGGAATGACCATTCTTGCGTTCCCTTGAGCTGGACGTGAGCCACCATGAGAACTCAGATTATTCAAATGAGCAGAATATCCTTCAGCCAGTACTGTGGCCAATACATGTTGTTTCTTTGACACTTTCCCAATGATGTAAATTCTTTCTGGAGGGACCCCGACACTTGTGTACACATTAATGTCTTTACTACTCCCGTACGCTGAGTGAATCAGTAATTTGTGTTCCTAGTAAATATTTGAACAGAGTCATAAATAATGAAATCCTAAGGTAAGAAACACATTAAAAATTAAAAATTCAAGATTTCTCAGTACTGTCAGTACCTGAACGAGACTCTTAAGATAGTCAGCTTTGTGCCCAAGAAAGTCTGTTGACAAACCATCCGCGAAAGAAACTAGACCATGGGGAAAATTATGTTGACCTAACCAGGACACTACTTTATGTTGTTGCATGTCAGGTCGACCGGTCACATAAATAATTAAATAGCCGAGTTCTTGCCAGTGTCTCACGACGTCAACGGCTCCACCGCGGACTCGAGGATCTCGCCCTGTCACAGACATACTCGCTGTGAATGACCCGTCAATACTGAACACAACACACTCAGTTTTTGGAGGAACCACCGCCAAATAAAAATCAGCACAAGTGTGATCACCCCTGAAAACATAATATTCAACATAAGAGCTATAAAATGTATATCTCACGTTTGTGTAAATTTAGGTTGAATATGTTATAAAAATATCTCACCGAACAATCATTTTAATTGGATAGATTCCGTAGCCTAAGGATTTATCGGTTGGGATTCCGTAGTTAATCCGGCCATTTTTGTCCGTAACTTCGGAAGCTACTTGAGTCCATTCCCCCATAGGTGGATCCTTCATGATGTAAATGTCAACTTTCTCACCAGTAAGGGCCACCATGTCCAAGGGTCCATACATGAATCTTGCTTTGAGTACTTGAGTAGACCCTTCTTTCACGATCACATCATTGGCTCGATGATTTGCAGCCACATTCTGAGTTGTCAGCATCACAAATATTATTAATTCCATTTCAAATAGGCTAAAAGCACACACATGATTCAACAAACTAACGTTTTTAACCTTGAGTTTAACAGATGTCCTTTTCTTCTGCCATTTCTCCCTCGGTTGATTTGGCGTGAATACACGAATTTCTTTGTCTTCTTGACCCAAAACTGAGCTCGAGTCCAAAAGACCGATCTAATGGTTTGGGAAAAATATTGTTAATGTTGCTCACACTTAAACCTTTCCACACGAAGCTCTAAATCAGACCTCCCGAAAGGTTTAAGTTAATTCATATAAATCAATTATTATAAATGTACTCACCTGTCTTAAAATGAATGCAATTGCATCCGTAGACTCCCAATAACTAGCGTGGAACAAATGTGGTAAGGAGTTGGTTGGAAAATTTGCCAATGCTTCAGGACAATACAATGCAAAGTCGATCCGCTTGTTCCCCCACCATTTTTGACTCACTAAAAAAATTCAAAAATTGTATAAATATTTTCAGCCATTATTTCCCGTAAAAATAGCAAATCATATTAATCAAATCAATAAAAATTGAATAAAATTTCCCACTCCCACAAACACAAACAAACACACATGCACGGGAGGATTTTTTAAAAAATTGACAGAGATTATTTGAATTTAAAAAGCGATTGAAAATTCAGGTTTTTGTTAGTACATGAATTGATAGCTTGTAAAGGAAGGGCGTCAAGCAGACCACTCATTCCACTCTGCACGCTGATGTCGGAGAGTCTTCGAGGACAATTTGTACTTAATGTCCCAAGTCCAATTCCAGATGAGTCGGAAAATATCATCGGATTGACCTGAATTGACTCCACTGAATAATTCATTCAAAAATATTATTAGTTTATTTAATCCGCTTCACTATGTGGGTCTTAGACGATATTTTGAAGGAATCAATCAAATAACTTTTAAGAACACGATCGATGATACATTCTAAAATAACTTGAGAAGAAACCTCATAAAACTAGGATTTTATACTCCAAAAATAGGCATTAGTACAATTACAGCTGTCCAAATCACCAATAAAAAAGTTTAAGGACAAACTATACACAGAACAAAACGTTTAGTCATTGGAAATTCAACACAGGGGGTAAAAAACACGACTTGACTTATTACAAATATCTCCCTGGGATGCCGCAAATTGATTTCGGTGTTGACCTTATTAACAAAATAAAAGCGCTGACGGAAAGTAGTGCCCAACAGGACGTCTCTTATCGCCCCGATGACTCCTGTCACAACACTGTCGAGGATTATAGTGAGACATTCATAAAATTTGTTTGTAACATCAACACCGAATTCTGTGCAAGATTCCAGTCGAATCCAGGGATCTATTATTTAAAAAAAAAAACGAATAAAACTTACGTAAATGATAGGGTTGCCCATCACCAAGTGGATACTTGGCGTAACGAGCAACATTGACTGGAGGCACAGCGGAAAAGCGGGCAGAGATTAAGGGTTCTAGTCTAGTCGCCAGAGGATCGGTTGGATGAAAACAGTTGTACACTTGATGACAAGGTCTTGCCAAATGTACTGGAAAAAACCCCAGAGCCAATCTCATTAATTAGACGAACTTGAGTTTTCTAATTTCTTTGGATTCGTATCCTTACATTGTTTGTCTTCGGAGTGCATTTTTCGGTGCGCCAGACATATGCCAAGCGGACTGCCAAACATGAAAAAGTCTGTGACATCGAAGTCCAATTTGGCATTTCCAGAGTCACTAGCAGAAGAAGAAGAACGGCGTCTAACAGTTCCGGACGGTAAATGACCTGCATACAGATGGTCCACATCTAATCCGTGTCCTTTAAGAAAAACAACCAGAAATGAAATTACAAAACTAAAAGATAATTGGTGTTTAATCGGATGAATGACATGAGGTCAGATATCTGACATTTGCGGGCAATATTAGCAAATGCGGACCGGTTGCACTATTTTGTACACGTGATGGAATCGTTGTCTAACCTGGGCTAGCTGGAACCTCATCATCTGCGGCGTATTGGCCGGAATGGGAGTGTCGGGTAAGGGCATCATAGGCCAAAATAGAGCCCATTGAATCTCCAATGATAACGACTTGACCACTGAACCCCATTCCTTCTTCAGATTTGAGGAATTCTTGATAAACTAGATTCACAGCCACAACCGTTTTCCCAACAGATTCCCAGTATTCTGGTTGGGACGTGGCCAACAAAGGAATTGCACCAATTGGAACTGACTCATGGGTCATTTGAGGGCTATCTCCTGTCCCATACACGTCGAAACTGTAAGGGCTCAGACTGAAAGAAACACATGAAACAATTAATATTTCCCTCCCGACAATTAACTCCAGGCACAAATGATTTAATGCACTGGATTTTATTGAATTTTTCTCTTAATTAAAATGTACGGTCAATGGGTCAATTACCTGGAGAGAATGCCGAGGGCATCCGTGCTGATAGGAGGACATGGAACAAGTTTGATGACAACGTGCCCTAAAATAATCATTTTTGAATAAACCAACCACAAAAGCATAAAGAGCGAACTTGTCTCAGCGACCACCTAAGAAAAGGTGGTCGCCGAGTACAGGTACCACTACATTAAAAATGAGTTACCCATCATGGAGGGATAGTGTTGTCGTATCACAGACTCAAAAGCACCCTTAAAGGTCGTCACATCTGACTTTTTGGCTGGGAGGTCCATCGTGGCGTCCAGCGCACTCCCAGCATGAATGACTAAACACAGCACGGTCGTGCTACAAGAATTTCCGTGCACTCCACTGTAGAATGTAGGTGAGCCAGGTAAAGAAGCGTCCGCGCTGCCACGGCTTCCGAAACAGCGCTGAGTCCGTTCCCGCTCCGCGGTCACTCTATGGATGAACGGCTGACAAAATATGCTGTCGTCAACTGAAAATTAAAATAAAAATAGAAATTAATTAACGCGAGATTGAAATTAAAACTACTAATTCCGTCATTACCTTTCTTGACGTCACTACTACCAGGGGCGGAGTCCGAGTCCTGTGGAATGAGATCCAGAGAGCTCCATTTGGTCAGTGATACGGCGTCATCACCATCTGCTAAAAAGAACAATGGACGAGTTACTTTTTGTGACATGAGGTAATCATGTCAATCTAAAAAAAAGTCAAGGCGAGAATAGAGAATGTCAAATGGCTAAAGGTCTCGATATTACAAAAATTAAAGCACGCAAAAGGTCGAACACTTTCATCTGCCAAGAAGGTCAGAGATCAAGACTCAGTGACGTCACTGATATAGTGCTTCACATTGTACCTCTGATCTATCTGAATTATCAATACATTTCATCAATAGTTCAATTTGCGTCATGACTAAGGGAGAAATGCTACCACAGGAAACGAGGAGCACCATAATTCTATCACATACTCATATACATAGTCCGCAAAAGAATGGAAACCGTTAGCACTACAAAGAGGAAATAACGGTGTCAATCTGATCCAGAAAAATATCCTAATTCCGGTCATTTGACCTTCAAAAAACAAAATCACGAATTCTAACATTTTTTAAAATAAAGGACAGAAAGAATTCATATGGCGGATTCTGGTCGAAAGAGCTGTTTCAAAAATAAATAGAAAAAATTTTCTCGAAACCAAGACGGAGGATTCTAACAAGGAAAATTTATTTATGGTACAAAAAACTCGGACTAAAAAAACCTGGGTTCTGTAAAAAGTAGTCCATTACTTGAATAAGCGCATTTGGACACGAAGAGGTGAAATGTAAAATATTCAAGTTACCGACACAGTCGAAGAATTCCTCCTCACTGCCAGAGTCGGAGTCTCGTCGCATGATACTTTCCATTCGGAGCGTGGCCAAGAGATCAAAACTTTTACTGGAAGCGGATGAGTTTGGAGAACTGAGTCCTACTTTCAGAGATGTTCGACTAGGCCAATTCTGACTTCTGACCAATGAAGGATCACCATGTCCTAAGATCGGGGTCCCTTCCTCTGTCGTCGTACCACTCCGTCTATTAGTCAAATCACTCACTTGCACTTGAACTTCACTAACGCCCTCTGTCGACCCCTCTTTCTCAAGAGAAGACGCATGAGAAGTTCGAACCACTTGTGGATGATTATGAGGATAAGGACTTGATCGAGGGACAGACACTTCCAACACACTATCGTCACCACCTCCATTGGCTCCAGAAGATCCAGTCGATGACTCTTGGGCTGTTTGCTCATTCTCATCTTCATCATCTCCACGCTGCGCCATTTTCTTTTTCAACGCTTCTTGAGTTTCTTTCTCAATCTCACGAATATTTTCCATCGTCAGTCCATGCCATTCGTCTTGCCAAGCCCAGGCCTGTCGGTGAGCTCGGAGCATCGTTTTCTTTAGAGCTGTCGACAAAAATAGGACAAACAAGGTCGTCAATTGGTAGCACGATTATTAGGATCCATTAAATCAAGAATCCATTAATAGCAACTATAAATCAAGATAACTTGACAACGCTTTCTTAATAGGTACGCTAATTTGGTGTAAACAAACAAAATATGCTTTGCTATTCTAAAACTGGTGACACTAAGCTTATAAAGGCCCTGCCTTTCCCATCACAACACCGATGACGTCTTGACTACGCATTACTGGTACATCCAGACCTTTCTGGTTACTATAGAAATCCAACAACTTTCTGCGGGACTCATTTTGCAAAACCGTCCTCCACCTTTTCTGCTTAGCCAGCATGAGCTTACCTATTCGAGAAGTTGTCTAATTGTGTTGCATTCAATATCACTTGACGTGGAAAATTCATGTATTCCTCAGTGACCATTAAAATTGGTATTGTTTGATGCATTCGAGAGTGAAGTACTCATAAAAACCCGGAACTAATGACTGCATTGGATAATAATCATGCATACTACTTAGGAATTCGCAACGCAACGAATGAAAATAATACCGTCAAAAATAAAGCATTAAAGAAACACAACCACATTTCCCAATATTACGTAATAATGCCTTTAAGAGGCTTAAAATACCATAAAAATGATACTAACGCATTTAATGGAGATTGCGGTGTCGGAATAATTGGCAATATGCTATTGTGTAAGTAAATTCGGCGAAAAAGAGTAGAGCTACAGCATGGACTTTATATGAAAAATTGAAAATTCAGGTATCATTACAAAAGCTAGATTTCAATAATATTAGACGTCCATTGTCAAATTAATTCACAGGAAATGCTCAAAAACACATATATTTCCAGATACAAAACTCGAACCAAGTTTACTCTGCTGGTTGAACCCACAATAATACAGCGACATAAAAATGGCAACCGGTACCTTCATGAGTCAGAATAATATTTTATATGAATATACTATATAAAATATGAAGTGGAACATAAAGTAAAATGATGATTTACAGAGAGAAAGGAATGAGAGGAATATTTAAATTTTTATTCGCTGGTAACGTTTTAGAGTCGAAACAGCTGGGTATAAAACCGTCACACCTCGTATACACATAAAGATATGCGACAGACTCTGGATTTTAATAAAAACTGTTAATCTTGAGCAGACGTGTCACGTTCGCATTTAATCAACTTCATATCGTCACATCTGCAGTCGTGATGGTGCAAGGAAAAGTGTCAATGTCGGAGATCCAGTATAATCGAATTAACTTATTGCGTCGGATACCCCGATCAATATTTCATCAAAGGTCAGAATAATTATTGTGAATAGCCAATTTTAACAGTAATCAGATTTCAGAGCATTAAATTGAGTTCCGCTCTATCAAATACAATATTCTGTACATTTTGATTAGCTCGGTAATATATAAGCAAGAAAGTGAAAGTGAAAGCAGGAAAAGAAAGTAGGAGAAAGTCAACTACTGCTTTTCCAGAATTGATCACAACCACTCCAAAATACCATAAAAATTACAGTATTGATCAAAATGGCTGAAAAAAAATTCCCCAAAATTCCATAAAAATTACAGAATTGATCAAAATTGCTCAAGAAATTCCCCAAAATTGCATAGAAATTACATGATTGATCAAAAGTACTCTGAAAACCTCGAAATTTATAAAAATTACAGAATTAATAACAATTGCTCAAAATATCTTCCAAGATTCCAAAAAACAATTACAGAAATGATCAAAATTGCTTAAGAAATTTTTTCCAAATTCCATAAAAATTACAGGATTGATCAAAATTACTCTAAAAACCTCAAAATTCCATAAAAATTACAGAATTGATAACAATTGCACAAGAAATCCTCCAAGATTACATAAACATTACAGAATTGATTAAAATTACTCAAGAAATTCCCCAAAATTCCTTAGAAATTACAGGATTGATCAAAATTACTCTAAAAACCTCGAAATTGCATTAAAATTACAGAATTGATAAAAATTGATCAAAGAATCCTCCAGATTCCATAAAAGTTACAGAAATATCAAAATTACTAAAGAAAAATCTCCAAAACACTATAAGAATCACATAAAATGAGAAAAATAATTATTTGTCATAAATTTTTGAAAATTTTGGAATTCCGGAGTTAAGCTATTGCATCATTACGGTACAAAATTTAGCCTCACGATGATTTGATTGACTTGTGTCCATATCGGGGATAACATGTTATAAATCGCCGTGTACTAAATACTGTGATTTTTTCCGAATGAGCTATAAGGACGGAGTGAATATAACAACTCCAATGCTTTCGCGTTAAGATGGTATCATAACATAAGTCATCGCGTAGTACACTAACAAAAAAAATGAGAGTACTAGATTTTGAAGATAAAAGCTTTGATGATTAACTTACCAACATCATGAATAAATTTTTCAATTTTGCTCTGCATGCCCCAGTAATGGAATTCTACTCGACAAAGTTTGTACGCACACATCACAGCCTTCCCATTCGACAACGGCATTTCCTTATCCTGTAAAAATTTAAATACATGATTAAAATTCATCAAGATTTCTTTGCCTTGGTCTGAGCAATCCGGAATCTGGATTGCCTGTCTGAACATAAACTTACAGGGGAAAGCGCGTGTCGGATATAAAAGGATTCAAGTCATTCCCATTTACATGTATTTCCTCATAAGGATTTTCCTAAACCCAAAAAGCGTCAGAGTCTATGGATTCCACAGCACAGCTTTATCATTTTCCATCATCCGCGGATTCTAAAGAACTCTTCAGCGCGGTAGGACATTGATGAATTTCAGACACGAGCAACAGAACACCAACTATTCAAATTCAAGCTTTGGAAAAACCCTTTCTTTACAGAGATAGAAATCAATAACACAAAATCTGGATTTTCTTGTCAAATCCAAAACTCAGTATTTGTTTGCAAGTAAATAACTAGTTTGGATTGCATGAAATGTAATATGTAAGGCAGCTAAGACCAAAAATATGAGATATACATTTGCAATTTTTCTGTTGAAATGTTCTGAAAGCCCAAACTTTCCAGGTGGGTTTAGGGAGTGGCCAAAATGTTGCGAACCACCCTGCAGAATAAATTCAATCGTACGGTTGACTACATTTTATGACCTATAAATTCGCATCCTTTAAACCCTGAGCTATTTTAGACCAAGTTCTATTGACTGTAAACCTTACACTACAAATTCAAACTCCTACCTGGGTTTATTTTTTCAACACAATGTAAAATTTATACAGGGTGGACAAAAAGTAACGAAAAATAGACTTTTCTTTGTACCTCACCACCCACCACAACCGTGCTACGAAATATAGACAACTGCGTATTATGTAAATATATTTTTAATATTTGGTCATTTCGGCCCACCCTAAATTTCTTTAATTCTGTGAAGCATCGCCAAAATAAAATCTAGTGAAAGATTAAAGTTGTCTTTTGTATCAGTATTTTAGTCAGTGTAGCTGCTGCGCCATTTGAAAATTAAGTGCCTGAATGCATACAATTAAAAGACTTATCCTGTGTATGCAGATTGCAGATGCGGAAGGAATTCCCATTTTCTCGTGTAATGTATGTAGTGGTCCATGAGAAAGATCTGGGTTTTACTACTGAAGAATCTCCCTAGACAGAGATAAATGGATAGAGCCCAGTTCGTAAATACTCCGGTTTAGTTTAGTTTAGTTTAGTTTATAAACTCATCCAGAGTTTACTCCTCAGCTCCAGTAAAACGTAACGTAACGTGACTAATGCTCAAATTCGTACTCCACTCTTACAAGGGACCACATTCAGGTGTCCAATTCAAATTAGACTCAGGAGTTCGAAACTGTCCTAATAGTCATAGTCACGACAATAATTTCAAATAAATTTCAGTTTATCATCGAAAAGTCCCAAATGTTCGCCATTTCAAACCAGACGGTCAAAATTTTCAGTGTCAGACCACTAGAAGTGTGGAATATTTCGGGGAGGACGCTTTTTAATCGTCAATTTTTCCCGCCATTTTTTTTACGAAAGCGTAAAAAGTTTACCGCTATTTTGTTCTTAAAAGAAGCTAGGGGCTCCACCTACCCGGGTAATGACCCCAAGGCACGCAAAAGTGAAATAGACAGTCAAATTCGAATAATTTTTAGTTTCATACATTCGTGACCTTTGAGCCTGAATTTACATGACCTCCTATGGATAGTTAATCTAAAGGCTCCACCGACGCAGATAATTAAACCAAAACCTCTGAATAGCTAATAGTATCGTTGAAGCCTTAATTATTACACCAGACATGAGGAATTGAACCCATGCCTTCACTGAATAAACCCGGATATTCACTACACTGTGCCGTATTAACCTACCACGTGAATTTTAATTAGATAAATAAAGTACACTCAAATGATGTACCTTGTGCTGTATGCAAGGCTTTGAATCAACTCTAATTGAAAGCCCAGTGGACATGAGAGATCAATAAGCCTCTAAAAACTTCACCTTTTCATGAAGCACCCAATCATCATTAGGCTTCAATACACACATTCTCTAGTCCTTAACATCCTAGTGTAGATTGGATAGGTAAAATGATTAAATTCATCTCTAAATAAAATTAACTCGAGACTACCTTGTGAAAATAAAGAAGGATGTGTGTGTCCTGACACATTAGACTTCTCCTCCGCTCCAATGACCTTGACTCTTTACCTTTTTGACTATATATAAATCCACTCCTGGCATTCCAACAAATATCACGACACACTTTCCCTCACGAAAGTGAAAGTCAATAATGGAGTGGAGAAAATAAACAAACAAATGGGATTAAATTAAGGGGAAACCGTTCGAATCCGTATGTACATGTTACTGGTAATTTGTACTAACGGGTAATGAACAAACAGTGAGATACGACTACCGAATATCTATAAGCATTCCAACAAGAACAAACCCGTTTTTTTTTAAATCAAATATTCTTTTTAAAAATTACTACACCTTAAAGAAAGCACTTACACAGAGGAAGCTATACGTGATGAAAATATATTCATTGAATAAAATGATTAATTTGAACACCGATAAATTAAGACCTGACTGAAACAGTATATATTTTAATTCTTTCTTGTAACCCCTTATTATTATTCATGAGCTCTAACCCTTGGATTCATTATTATTCATAATCAAGGAAGGAGAGAGAAAATATCAACACTCCTGTTCATTCGCTTTCAGAAACTTTGAAAATAAATTCAAATAGAGTTGAAGGATAAACCCAATTCCATTCCATCCAAGGAAAGGAAAGGAAATTCCCAAGGGACAAAACCCAATTAAAGTTGAGCAGAAGGAAATCACAAACTAAGAGCACATGGCACATGTACATGTGGAATAAAATTCAGATATTGTCAGAAGTGCTTCAAAACCAATGAACACTACAAATCACAATCCAGAAAATTCAGACAGCAAAATTTTGATGAGTCTCAACCGAATGGAAATTGTAATTTGATTATAGTAACAGTTTGTTCCGTCCTTAGCTCACGATTGTGTAAATACAGAAATTCATTTCCATATTTGACGCAATAACGAGATACATTAACCCGAAAGTCAGTCAATTCTTCGAAACAATTTCCATCAATCGACGCTTAATTATTATACCTTCAAGCAGAATCTAATTAAAATACACTAGGACAGGTTGGATTTTTGGATAAATAATCGAATGTCTAATTTCCTCCCCATCTCACTCAATTATTCAATGTTTCTAATAATTTTCCTGGATAATTTTTGGGATTTCTTCTCACCTTGCACTCATTCCAGTATTCTTCTATCCAGTTCTCCGGCAGTGGACCCCGACATGTTTTAGTGGAGACAAAAAGTCTGGGATCTTCTTCTTTGACGTAGTCAGCCCCATGAAGTTGATCCTTCACCACATCAATCACGTCTAAAAGTCAAGAATCAACATGAATAATGAATGAATATGTCTTCAACAGAAACTCAAAAGAATCCAGCCATATATCTCAATTAATATATTCTCTCATTTTAAATTGTATACAATAAACGTCCAAAACAGAGAACCAAGCCTCAAAATTAATGAAAGCTATCGTATTGTCTCAATTATCCGTAGGGTAGTTCATAACTTTCTTGCAGTACAATCTAACATTCACTAGAAATACATGGGCCGAATGCGCCTTGTGACGTCACAGGAATCCGTTACGTACTCATGACGTCACAGAGTGTGTCTTGTAGCCAAACGGTTGTACATTTGGAGGGAGAATTTTCACAAAAGTTGTCCAGGAGGTCAATGACTAAAAAATGCGGCCAAATCCAACGGCCTACTTTCCTGTAAGAACTGTGCGGTGTTCTTTAATAAGAAATTCCCGTCAGGTGTCACTCTTCTCGACCATTTTGCTGAATACCTATCCGATATTTGTTTTAACAGATAGTGAAGAAAAGCTTTTGCCAATCGACTAAATGATAAAGATAAATATCAGAAACGACTTAAAAAATTGAACGAGTCCGTCAGATGTCGCGCTGTTTTTCCCAATCGCCCCGCCCATCTCAACTGATCATCGTTGGTTTCTTGTTCTTTCAGATTGATTCGGAAACGAAAGGAAAATAAATAATAGAAACCCGAGTATTGACTAGTTCTTTATTGTACGATTTCTCATAGAGTCTCCGAATCGGTTGTCCTGTTCTATCCTTTGGGACTTCTAACTCATTATTTTTAGGTGGTTCTCAGTAGGTTTTGTCATGTTGGAAAACTCGATTCATCGATTGACGTGACTTGACGACTCCTTTCTCCCAAATTTCTAGCACGCAAGCAAACCAACCGACGGCAATGCCTCATTTCCCTAATGCAATTCAATCCTCTCCATCATTTCTTCTTCTACTTTCCTTTTTTTTATTTACTTGTGTGCCAACCGCGGAAGCTTATTATTTATTCCTTGCAAATTCGGTTTTGGAAAATTTGATCTGGGACTCGTCGTCTCTGTAATAAATCCCAATATTTCACCAAGGTAATGTACACGTTCAAATCCACATGGGGTTTAACCACAACCGCACAATTTCCCCAACTGCAGTAAACTTTATGGACTACCGCGACAAAATTACGGAAACCAATAGTTGTCTTTAATAACTTTTGTCCCCACAAATTGTCCCGTCATTCCTTCCGGTCTTTGAGAGGAATTCTGCAAGGTTCGCACTCTAGCTATCATATTTTACAGCATTCAAGACAATTCCAAATGTCTTTCCGAAGACAGTCCACGCCGAACTAGACCAAACCAAAAGGCCTTAACAATTTTTGGTACGGAGCTCGCGGTTGTCTTCGGTATTTCGCATTTTTCAGAAGCTACTAATCGCTGAGTGAGAAATTCAATTGGAATATTTCAAATCTTGCAGTTAATATACAAAAGGATAACGCGTACACATTATGGAAAAATGTATGCCGTTGGAATTCATTGTATTCTTTATATGTGTAGTCCTTGGCGTCCTAAACAACTTTTGTGAAGGTCCTACCCCCAAAAGTTTAACCACTTGTTCGCTAGAAATACACTGTTGGGCTTGTGCGATGGCATGCAGTGACTTTCACTTTGACTTTCACTGTACGCCATTGCACGTGCCTAACAGTGTATTTCTAGCGGCCAAACGGTTAGAATTTTGGGCGTATATCATTCACAAAAGTTGTTCAGAATCACATGGACTATAATATATAAAAAATCCAAAGACTTCCAACGGCGTACATTTATCCACAAGGTGTATGCGGTGTACTTCGCAAAAGCATGGTTAACTGAATGGCATAGCACAATACCAAGGATGACGCGCGTACTTCCGATAACTTGCCCCAATTTTTAACAAGTTTAATATCTTGCATTTATTTCATTGACAAAAACCCGAGCAGTCGGGAAAACTATATCCTGAGAATGAAGGCCTCACCAGGAATGTCTTTATGCCACTGATGAGGCCTTCATTCGAAGGTAATGGTTTTCTGACAGGACGATATTGGATGCGTTATACAAAATGGAGAGATCACCGGAAAAAATTCACATATTTCGAAATTAAAATGTCATCGGAGAGACAACATTAATTTTTTGGTTCACTGACTACATCTTCAGCGGTTTTTGTAGACATAAAATGGCCATTGCCTGGTGTTGACATCGCAAATCCATCATCGGAGTAAAGACGCCCTTGCCTGATTGAATGGCGAACGTAAATATCTTAAAAAAAGATTGAAAATTCATCACTCACCCACAATACGATTTCTCAAGTCTGAGCCTGAAAGTCCAAAGACATTGTCTTGGTGTCCAGCATCCGCACAGTAAGAAGTTTCAATTTCCAATGAAAATCTTTGAACAAATGGACAAGTGTATCGAGTTTTAGTGTAAGGGTATGCATTCCAAGCTTCTTCTTCAACCGTGAGAGCAGATTTTGGAAGAAGACTCTTGAACCAACTTGGTAAATGACTCCCCACGTGATATATTTTATGAGTAAATTGTCCACGTCCTCCTGGTCCATCCTCATACGGCTCATTCACTAAAATCTCAATCCCACTTCCAACACCTTTCGTCTCTTCACGACTTTTTTTCTATTTTCAACCCCAACCAAACCCACAAAGAGAAAAAACAAACAAGAAAAACATTCATCAGTGTCAATATTGACAGTTGACAATTCAAGACGGCCCACAGCCGGTCCGAGTCAGTCTCTACCATCTTTCTCCTTCCCACATAACAGACAAAAAGTCAACAAACATTTCCAACTGTAAAATAAGTGGAATCGGGGATGATGGAAATATGAAACCGAAAAACCAAGGCGGACTTTCGGTGCAAAAATACCAGAAATCCACTAACAAGGTAACCACTCAATCCGAATCCTTCACTTTTTATTGATGCTCATTTTCCCCAGAAAATTTATGTCAGTATTTTCTTTTTCATTTCGATTGACAAGTTCTCGAAATGTCAGATAGAGTGGTTTCCTTGAAAGAAGTACTTTGTTCGAATTTCCTCAGGCTGGAAAGCCCATGATTATTATTATTTTCTGAGAACAAAGAAGGACTCAATATTTGTAAAGAAGATTAATAAGGAAGACAAAACGGGGACTTAAAATGTAATAATAAATAATTAAACTTACGGCAATCATATAAAGTTGAGCAATCCGGTACTCCTCGACCGTGAGTGGGAGTGGGATTCTGTATTCCTTCACGAGCATCCTGGCCAAAGTTGTCCAGAATTCTCATTGAGTTGGGTCCAACAGAACAAGAATGATTTATTTTGAGTGGTAATAATTACAAACTCTGGAATTCCAATCCAACCACGAGTGCTACGAAGACGAAAAGTCAAATGGGTCCATGGGCAAATGATTCCTCATCTTCTTGACAAAGACTTTTTTTTAATAATACAATTTAATACTTCTTGATTTTTTTTATTATTCTTTGCTTCACTTCTGCCTTCTTCTCAGACTTCTTCTCCTCTCTTTTATGATTTTGTGATTCTGGAAACAAAAGATATCCAGCATTATTCCTGGAAGTCTGGAGGAAAATAACAATCATAATTATTTTGCTCGTACCAGCAGAAACTAATATTTAATGTACAGGGTGGGTCACAACTTTTTATATTTCTAGCTTTCAATTTTAAGAAGAAAATCTGAAAAACAAATCAGAAGTGAAAGACGAGTTTCGGTCTTGTGAAAAATATACTCCGTGATAACCTCAAAGGCCGATTTCTTTTGGAAATACTCAAAGAGCACGATTTATGAAGTAATGTCCTGTAACCGAACATCAAGGACCGCATTGAATTTTTTAAATCATATTTTCAAAGTGAAAAACGCATAAGAAGTCTAGACTTTGACTTTCATCAACCGTAATAACGTAACTCCAGTGAGTCAGTGAGGTGGAAGGACTACAAAAGAATTTTGTTGGGAAAGAGGAGAAAATTGAAGCTTAAATATCCTTGCGTCATTTCGATCCCATTCAACAATTTTCCACACTCTGGTCTATCCCATTATTCCTGGCGTTAGATGGTAATAAATTTCCGGAGAGGCACGCCAGGAGTATAAAGCGAACTGTACAAGGCAAAACTAACCCAAAATCTGCGTAGCATTACATAATACAGGGTGATACATATGTATTCCCATCGTAATCCTTGGCGTTATTATTCACACTAGCCTAAAATTAATACGAAAAACTCAGTGTTTCGAAAAAGTCAAGTCAAAATACCCTGCTCCAGTCCATTCCTGAAAAATTTTGAAGGAGCATGATAAAAGAAGGAGATGGAAAAAAGTACGCATTTGGAATTCCTTCGTTTTTTGATATGTTGTAGTCCTCGTGATCCTAAACAACTTCTGTAAAGGTCCTACCCTTAAAAGTCTAACCGTTTAACCGCTAAAAATACACAGGTGGGCATGTAAGGTGAAAGCGAGTGAAAGCTGAAGTGAAAGTCCGTATAAGGCATCTTACATGCTGGCCTATGTATTTTTAGCGGCCAAACGGTTAGACATTTGGGGGGTATGACCTTCACAAAAGTTGTTCAGGATGTAAAGGACTACAACGTATAAAATATTCAACCAATTCCAAGGGCGCATATTTTTCCATAAGGTGTCCTTTGGCTAAACAAACTTTTTGCCTCAGCATCCAGATTCAACACCTGAGATGAAAACGCGGCAATACATATGTGGCGTCCTGTTGAATCTGAGATTCATGGAATCTGAAAATGTTTTCTTCACTCCTCCTGTTACCTGTTATTTTGTGAAAGGAGAAAATCTGTTTCTGACTCGAGTCAAACCTTAATGAAGTCCTCATTAAAATTTCAAAAGTTGATTCAATGTGTGTGTAGTCAAGCGACTAAATCACTTATTCTCCTCACAGTTACTTTATTGTGGCTTCCTATGGCATTCATAGCTTCCTACACAATTCATGTCATTTCCTAGAACTCTGTGGGTGCTAAATTCCTAAAAACTAGAACTAACCACCACTTCATTTAATAGAAATCTCAAACAAGGAAATGGAAATGGAAATGATGCAAGGTCTCTTTAATTTATTTACAAAGTGAATAGGAAGTGAAAGCAGTGGAGAAAGCAATTCATTTCCGATCTTAATTTATATTGCATTTACACAATCAATTTAATATTGCAGTTGAATTTCTGAACCACACTGTATATTAAAAAACGATGTATGACCAGACTGGAGGAAATCCCAAAACTCAAAGCACTCAAAGTCTTTTTGTTTAACATAATGACGTAAATTAAAATAGTTCGGCAGAGAAGGAGGGAGCTAATAATGTGTAATAACTTACAGTTTTTCATCCCACAAGCTTACTTTCAAACAAATGACGATCGAATTTGAAATCAGGTCAAACTAAAACTCCGAGTACAAATTGGAGATAGAACGGAATTTTGTGAATAAAACTAGTTTGTAGTACATTCGAATTTTGTGAATCCATTATAGCCCACACTCCACACACGCATGGATTCCGTTACCAACTAAACTTTGACTTAGTAATGGGTGTCTTAATGAGTTTTAATATCGACCAAGGATAAATTCCACCAAAGCTCATGCCCGTAATGTCAGACTCAGACTCAGCCTCAGTTTTTCTCGTCAGGGTGAAATTAAAACAAAGTATACTAAAACTAGAAGTAGACTTATAATTACTCCACCCAAATAGTCATTAACCTATAATTAGGTTTCCATGAAGCTTCTACTCCCGACCACACTCAAAATTAAAAATTAATTGTAATGTCCTCCAATTATAAATAATGGGTTGGAGAAATTTCCATAAGCTTTTACATATCTAATGTCCCACCCATGTCCCACAGAATAAGCTCGAAGAAACCCAGACAAATATTAACATGGAGTAAAAACAAATTTAACGCAAGCACCTCACAATGTGAGGGATTGAACCCTCAGCATAATAAAGTAGAAACTATTGAAAATAATTTTGAATTTTTACGGTATAACTTTCAGTATATGTTCTTGGATCGTCTACCTTCTACAAATTTGAGTGAATTTCTTCCCTTGACATTAGTCTTCTCCGGCAGGAGACAAAGTCTTCTTAATAAGAAAATAATCCTCCCAAGATCTCTTCCGTCTTAAAAAGTTTTGTCTCCGTTAGACATTTAAGGGAGGTCTGATAAATGAGTACACGTCACAAGAATAATCAAAACTCGTCATTTAACCCTTCCTCATATATCCGACCAAGTCAGCCCAAACTAATTTCAACTCAGAACTATTATGCACAGAATTAACTGAATCTTAATTTAAATTCAGTATCCGGCAAGTAAGACAATCAACGTATGTATGTGTTATATACACTTCGGAATAAGAAGTTATTTAAATCCTGGAAAAACTGGATTACGGAAATACAGTTCCTTACAATCAAAAGTGTACATAATTTGGAGCAATACTATATTGACATTGATTGAACAAAGGAAATGTCAGCTTGGTTATAGTTTTACCTGATTTCAATGGAATACTTGAGTGAATTTAGGGCAAAAATTACGAATAATTTTTTCTTACCCAAACCAAGAGGTGCCTAGTACCTAGTGCGTGGTAGTTCTGGCTCACCAGAATTCAAATCCACATGAGTCAATGTATGGTTTCAAAGGAATATCCTCAAGCCGGAGAATATGAGTTATCGCATTACAAGAGCCTCCAACACCTTCATCTCATCACCTTTGGGTTTTAACTTTGACATTTAAATTGAGCCATGAGCTCCTGAAAGGTAAGCCAAAATTGTCAATCATCTGTTCGCCAAAGCCTTGGGATTATGCTATACCATGTTAAGCTTTTAGGTCAGAACTTCCAGAACAATGCAATGAAATATGAAATTCTGCCTGAAAATAGGTCCACCATTTATGAAAAATAAAAGAATTCCAACTCAAATGTTTATTTTCTTAATAATTTCGGAATATATGGACAATATTTCTAGTTTGCACTGTTGTCAATATGCGGATCGCTTTTCCCAACAACAAGGAACGAATACTATATAGAAATTGGTTGGCTTTTCGAGAAACACATGATGAAAGTCCATTTTTTTTCTCATTTCGTAAAAGTTGAGTGTTGTCCAAAATCCCACTTCCTGTAATTACTGCAGTATTTTAATTGTCTAATTTTATAATAACTCTTTGTAAATATCAGCTATCTGAAACTGTCTGTGTTTTTATCACGCGACAACACTTCCACTTATATATGAGAAAGCCATATTCTTTGTAAATAGGACGAGCGAATGAGGGAATGTCTTTTCTCCATATATTAAACCGAAATGTCACTTTTCCGCTCCGAAACGACGAGGATTTATTTGGGTTTCACACATTCACTTTTTTATCCCCTCCTTTCCTTCGGAATGGTGACAGAAAAGTCATAAACCAATCCATGTTTTTCACACGCAGAAAAATTCCCATCCAAAAAAAAATTTCCATCATGAGTTTTTGTGGTGATGGACGGTTGTGTAGAAATGTTGGATTTATTAGCAATAATCCTAGGGCCACACACATCCCATAACTCCAACTCCTTCATTCCCCCCATTGTTTCACATCCCGTTATTATTGCTCATCATGGAAAGGATACTACCCGGAGAACCGAGGCGGGGAACCATTACGACTAACGTCTCTTACAAGGTGTTTCTTTCCATTTTTATGTAATCCACATTCCTCTTGATTCAAGACTTTAATCCGGATTTACCCTACAAAGAAGCTTTCTGGACCACCCTGAGTGGAATATTGGCCTCAATGAGTACAAAAGGATACCGCATCAGAAAAAATGTACGTTTTTGGAATTCTCTGCATTTTTTATATGTTGTAGTCCTTGGCATCTGACATTATTTGTGAAGGTTCTACCCCCAAAAGTCGAACCGTTTAGTCGCTAGAAATACACTGTTGGGAATGTGCGATGGCGTAGGACACTGTGGGCAACTGCGATGACGTAGAGTGAAAGTCAAAGTGAAAGTCACCCTACGCCATCGCACATTCCCAACAGTGTATTTCTAGCAGCCAAACGGTTAGACTTTTGGGGGTAGGTCCTTCACAAAAGTTGTTCAGAATGCCAAGGACTTCAACATATAAGAAATCCAGCAAATTCCAAAGGACTAAGGTTTATGCGGTATCCTTAATCTGTTCTCCTGACTGTCTTCTGTATCCTGAGCCATTGTGGAGTGGGTAAATAGTTATGAAACACCCTGCACTTGTGATTGTACTTGTACAGTAGTGGGAAATATGGTCGTCAAAAGTAAGTAAGGGAGATAGTTAATTCTATTTAATGTCATGACATGATGGTGGACTACATATGACCACCACCCATTCTTTCCTGCCAAGACGCATACCCTAAAGTCCCATTAGGTCCTCTCATTTTGGAGGACACTAAAAGTCAAGGTGCTAAGAGTGGATGAGTCACCCGACCCCGACCCGACTCCAGTCAACCACATTCTCATGGAGAACAATTTTCTCTGTAGAATCACCCACCGAGTACAACACAAAAGACCAGTCATCAAATCCACTTACCCTTTTTACTCCCACCCTACATTCACATTCCAACAGACGCTTTAATTTGTTTTTCTCTAGTCTTCTCTACAATGCAGTCCAATGTTTGTCCAGCACAATCATTTGTCTCAACTTACATCAATTCCTTAAGTAAAAATGAAAATTAAAGTGAAATGTAAATGTTCAAATTACAGTGGGTTTAAAATTAATACCTATGTAGATCTAATTGGCAATTCTTATTAACCGCCTTGCACTGTTGACATTAAGGAAGGTCAACCCCAAGAAAGGTCATGGTCGTATTACATTAGCTGTCTCTTCTGTAAGGAAGAACGCCCCGCCGTACAGGGGATTGGGAAGTGTGAGACCAGGAATTGAATCTGAAGCCTGAGCCCACCACCTTCCCTGTCAAGTAAAAACTATGGTGCTAACGGACAACTGCCATAAAGTCTACGGATAAACGTTGTTAAAAACAGACATGAATTAAAATGCGGTTGAATTTTAGAATGTCGGAGAATTTGTGAAAAATTATGACAGTATAGAAGATTTGGAAATAAAAGTCGGTGTAAAATGATGGTTCGGTGAAGTCATTGGTCTTGAAGGGATGAAGGGATGTTGGGATAAGATGGAAGCCTTTGAAAGACGATTTCCTTGTTAAGTAGGCATTAAAACAAAGTGGTTTCCTCTTGACGAAGAGTCTTTCATCCTCAAGTAAATAAACTATCACAGCAGGGCATGGAGACTATTCCACTTCGTCTTCCTGAGGCCACATATGTACATTTAATGGAGAGCACTAATCCTAAGACTCCTCAACAAAATACTAAATAAACCAACCAAAGAGCTATGAAAAAAATAACATTACTTAACTGGAGAAGAGAAACGTTAGAAGACTCCAAAGAAATCCATGAATCTAGAAATCCTTCTTCCATTAACCCTTTGGCATTTTCCATGACTTATTTCAAACTAATGAAATATAAATACTTTCTTTCTCCATACTGGAGAAAGTATGTCTGTCCGTCCGTTCTCTGTCAAATTTCATCATGTCATGGATCAAAATGTCAAACTTTGTATGAAGAACAATTCACACTCTAGTTTTTCAACAAAATCCATGTCAGAACGTTACTGTTTAATTAAAACGCTCACGTTTAAGTCATGTCAAAGGTCAAATTTCAGTGCAGTTAGGCTGAATATGTATAATATTTAAATTCACATAACGAAGAACTCGAATTGCGAGAACCGTCTTTCAAAATACTCGTCCTGATCTGATTTTTTTACATGTACAAACGCTTCCTTGTTAACCCAAGGGTTTTCTGACATGAATAGAAGTACGCAACAATTCAAACTTTGACAGTTTGAGCTCATGCCAAGAGGATTTATGAATTTCTGTTATGACCAAGCAGTCGGTGAAGAACGGGAAAGAAATTTAATTTACTTTCTCCAAAACCACGGAAAGGAGTTTAATAAAATCATCCAACCCAGGGATTCCAGTCCATGTCATCCTCTCTTAATTATTCCCCTACATACTTATATTGGATTTCCACTGATTAGAAGTCAATTCGAGGTCCCAGCTGGAACAATCTGGAGGCTGACATCCTTATTACAAGTTTCTTCTTCCTGCATAAGAAATTTAAGTGGCTAACAAATGACTCGAACGCTTATTTATATATCAAAACAAATCAAAATTAGTTCCCACGATATTCTTATAAGGGAACTGGATTGGTTGATACCATAATCCGAAAGGGCACTACAACAGACTGAAGAGAACTGTCAACTCAATTCTTCCCAATAGCGAGAAACACTTTCCACATGTAAATTTCTTATCAACTTAAAGCTATTTAATTTAAAGCACTCGTGGTCACGGATCTGAATATTATTTGAGTAAGGTCTCTCCAAGAACCTTAGACCTGGAGATACGATTTCAGGCCATGTTAAGTGATAATTTTGACGCAGTGGTTTTTGTCAAATTTATGGGGTGTACAGAAATCAAAATTACCTCAACGTAAACCTGAGAGCCTAGCTGTGGGGACTGGAAAAGGGTTGACTCAAAAATTCCAACGTTTGACCTTTCTAGGTCAGGAAAAGCTCGATAGAAAAAAAGAAAGAAAACATGATCCTACGCCGTTTAAGCTCTCTCGTTATATTCAAATGGCCTCGCAGATTGGTTTCTTTTTTTTTCTCTCTGTTTTTCCTCATTTTCACCTTGACCTAGAAAGGTCAAACATTGGAATTTTTGAGTAACCCTTTCCCAGTCAGGCTCTCAGGTTCACGTTGAGGTAATTTTTATTTCTGTACACCTCATAAATTTGACAAAAACCACTGCGTCAAAATTATCACTTAACGTGGTCTGAAATCGTATCTCTAGGTCTAAGGTCCTTCGGTAAATCCGCCACTTTCAAACTAAAACTTACAAAAATTGAAAAAACCGGGCACGATTATCAAACAAAAGTGATTCCCTTGTCAGCGGCTGGTGCTGACGTAAGAGTTTAGAGATTTTCACTTGTAAAATCCAATCCCGTCCAGAAATTCGGTCATGGGATGGTGCAGTAGCAGTCTAGTGATGTAGAGCAACTGATTTATAGTCGGTTACCTTCTATTTTCACTGCCAACTGCTTACCAGCTATGAGAACTCCATGAGTTCAATTCACCTATTGTGCGTGCCCACAAACTGGGTGGTGATTTGTATTTTTGAGTATCATTCCAACGTCATGTTGTGTACACCAAATTCAATGGGTGTTGAAAATAGCATTTATTACTCCAGAAATTTTATTCTTACTCCTTCACAAAAGAAATACTTTGTGTGTGTGTACAAAAAAGTTTTTGAATGAAAATGCCATTAACACAAAACTTTTCTCTTCCTTCAATATTTCAAAAGGTGCAAATCTGACCTGTCAAGGACGATACATATTTATATTAATAGTTCCAACTTCCAACATAACTCAGCAACCATTTGGTGTAAACAATCAAAAACTGGTGACACTAAGCTTATGGAGGCTCTATAATTCCCATATTTCAATGAAAAGTCGACTGACCGGGCAGTCCATAGCCCATTCAACCAGAAAATCGAATTTTATTTAGTTTATTTTAAATTAGATCTGTCCAGTTGAATTAAAGGATTGATTGTCTGCCTCGAGTTCTATGTATTTAGGAAATTCGTTGAATCCATAGGTTCATTGCAAAACAAATTAGAAAACATGCCAACTTTTCAAATCTGTCTGTACACTGTGCAATAAGTGATCCCCAGGGGTGACGATTAGGTTCCTACAAGGGAAAATCGAAGTAGAATTACAGGATTCTAGACAAATTCGTTTAGTTGGTTAATTTGAAAATTAACGTGATGTGATGAACGAACGGCATTGGGTGACATCCATTAGGAAATGCTAGAGCGACATGGATGGAATGGAATTGGGTGGCCCTGCCACGAATGCACTGTCATTAACCACTGCAAGGCTACCAATTGATTGATTGACATTCCGATTAGTGTGAAGACACACAAGACAAAAATAGAAAACAATACTAATGGGTTTCAACAAAGGATGTGTCACTTGTCGCTTTTAGCATCTAAAGTGCAATTTGACATAATAATTATAAACAGTATAGCATCTGGACACTAAATCTATTCTTTAATGACCGGCTAAGGGGATTATTATTTTCATTTGAATAATTCCAACACAATTATTTAGAAAAATTAAAAAAAAAAAACGTTGCCTCAACTAAACGTGGGCAAAAATAGAGGAAATCATATACTGGCTTAACCCGCCTTAATTATATAAAACTTTATGTTCATTCTGATGAGAGTTGTTTAGAAATCCTTAGTTTTGACTGCCATTAAAGTCGGTAGACGAGAGTAGTAAGTCTTGTATTCAATCAAAACATTGCACAAAGTGCTTTGCCTTAGGAAACAAGCTGTCTAGTTCTAAAATATGGATTTAATGTCATTCGACCTACCACTAAAACAATATACGACCGCAGACCAGAGAGACCGCCTTCGGCTGTGGTTCAGGCTTTTCACAAAATCTTTGAAATATCTTTTGAAGTAATGAATGAGAAGGACGCGCGAACGAACACAAGACAGTAAGGACTTCCTCGTCACTCACTCATCATTATTATTTCCAGGACATTCGCTACATGCTCCCGAATATACATTACATGTGGTCCTGGCGTCAAAAAGGTAGTCGGATTTGGCTGCATTATTGATATGTTGTAGCCCTCGACTTTCCAAACAACTTTTGTGAAAGTTTTTCCCTCAAAAAGCTTAACCGGTTTGTCGCTAGAAATGCATGGATGCTTATAATACTCTTTTTTCTTGTTGGACGGTGTACTCAAATTAGGTTGTGCGTATTCAAAAGATGAAGTGTGTCTGGAATGTAAGATGACTGGCATGTGTAAACATATTTTCAAGAAGGTGCGGTAATACAAGAAAAGAAAGTATATCCGACGGATTTTTCGGCTGGATTGAAGCTATGTCTATGCAAACAAAACAACGGCCGAATATATATTTGGGACCCTGCACATCCTAATGTAAGTCTATTGCAATCTTATTCACAAAGGAACAAATTCCTAGGCTCTTAGATTGGTAAGAAAACTAGGATCTGAGTTGTCAGTCCTCCTTATTCCCATTTCCTTGGACTAATGGTCTCCAAAAACTCTTACAGTAGAAAATGTAATGACGTTGATTGTTCTTTGGTGAAAACCCATCTGGTTGACAGAGTGACAGAAAGTTGGTCATTTACTCATGGGATGACAATCCTTGGTCCTAAAAAGTCTCCCCACACGTCCACCCTTGATCAAATGACAGATAAGTAGAAGAAGAGTTAGGAGTCTGACGGAATTTAATGTTCTCTCATTTCTCACACGGATTCATTCACTTGAATAAAGAAAGCAGAAAAAGAAAGTCTTCCGTTTCATTTTCAGCAATTCTCCAGCACTACGTGTATGCATAGATAGGACGACGTGATCACTAGTTGAGAGAGAAAAACTAAGGCCCTCGTCATTTATATCACTCTGGATTCAATGAGAAAGAAGAAGACGGCATTGACTCAATTTAAAATAAGTACTTGAGGGATCAAAGAGAAAAACTGAATCAATCAATCTTTGACAGAAAACCAAATCTTAGTAGTCCAACCCACCAAACCCGTCTTTCAAAAATTTTAAGTAAACGAAAGAAAAAATAAACACATAGATTTCCTTGTTAAGCCCACAAATTCCTTGCATTACGTGAAATTATGATTAGATAGAAGGTAAAATAAATAATTCCATAAACTTATAAAATGCATGGAAGAATGTTCTCCGTCAAACTCTTCCACCCATTGAAATTAAATTGGGAAGGTAAAGGATTAAGTAGAGGAAGTTCATCTTTGGCTTTTCCAAGAAATTCCCAAGGTACCTTCGGGCTAGGTGAAGTGAGTCAGAACATGATTTCAAAAGTTCACTTTTGACGTAAATGCATTCAAATGTCTTTGACTGGCCGTATAGACAGTCCATGAACTACTTTCTCTATCAAAATATAACTTCTCGTCTATTTCATTCAAATTCTTTCTTTCTCTTTTATTCAGAGAAAAGGAGAAAAAAAACTTTGGTTCAGATTCCTCATTTCCCGCCTTTCTGACGTATACGATTCGATAGATTTACATATTACCTTAATAGAAAGTGGGTCAGAGTTCCGGAATCAATCAGAATTCACGATATTAAAATATGAAATAATTCATGAATATGGAAATTAAATTAATTCGGTAAAATTTTATAAAGGTGTACCAAAAAGAACACATACGAGGGGTGTTCCGTAAGTAAGTGACATTTACAACTAACCTTTACCTTAACATACTAAAATATCATAATGCAAATCCAAGTCACTAAATTTATTTTTATCCTGAAGAGTTTCTCTGAATTTTACGGGCAAGAGATAATGTGCCAATTCTAGGTTCCATTTCTTTTGTCTGACTTTAACTTTCACATTACTTTCACCCGTTGAGCGGATTGACCTTTTAAACTTTGACGAGGTTTTCCATACAGGTAATGTTAGCTGTAGATTCTTAGTATTCCGTTGGATGAGATTGAGAATTGGATTGTTTGTGATGAGTGGTTTGCCAAGTGCGTCAATGTTGAATGGAGATGAGAACTACGTAAGACGTCTTTCTCTTTCCCTTCGGCATAAATGGCCAAGAGACGCCAAAACTCTGAAACCAGAATTTTCACCCAGAAATGTCAAGTGTTGAAAAACACTTGAACTAGACGGAGGAAGAAAGTCAAGTGTCACTGACAACTACGATGACTTACCACGTGGGCAAATCTACCACACATATTCAAAATCTATAAGATTGGTCATTTATATTCTACAAGGTGGTTCATAACCACAATCTTACACAAGCCAGTTAGTTTTGAGAATTTTCAATCAAAATATATTCTAATGTACATATGTACAGTATCGGACATAATAGTACAAACGACTGCCACAGTTGAATATCTCCTTCAGATTTAAACGTACTGCTTAATGTAATATATCGTTGGAAAACCTGTGGCAGTCGTTTGTACTATTATGTCCGATACTGTATATTCCATTGTTCTCTGAAAACTTACACCTTGTTATGACACGCCCTGTACCCGCACTGAACTTGGAGGCGAGCCCCAGACAGATTGGTCATGCAATTTCGAATCACACACATACAGTTCATGTCATCTCCACATATCCAACAAATCAAATTTCAAACCTCAAGAAATGGAAGAGAATGTTGAATGTTGAATTTGAAATCGTCGTCTCGGAAGAAGAACTTTGAGCTCAAATTACTCTATACGAGTTCACTTGCTCTACTTCGTTTTCTAGTTGTAAAATTGAACGGGCTATGGACAACTTGACCAGTATGAGGACAGTCCGAGTCCCAAGGAAATTGGATTCTTCCACAAGATAAACCCTTCAGTTTTTCCAACTGTTTGAAGTCTTTAACAGAGTTCAAAATTGGACTACACGTGTATGTACTCGTAGTACAGATAACTCATTCTAAGTTTTCTCGGAAGTAGTCCAACCATACAGAAAATGTATATCTTCATTTTATGGATTTTACAATAATTCCGTTCCGATATGGATTACCCAGAGTCGGAGAATTTGAAAGAAGATAAATTAAGAGTAATTATTTAGTCGTTCCAGACTACGCTGCTCTCCTCCAAGGTGATGAAAGTAATGGAAAATTGGCCTTGTTTGAACGGAAACTTATCTGTGTGTCGTGTACCGACACGGACATTTGCGTTTGGATCGGATCCTACGGTTCTATGAACCAAACAAAGCGTAAATTGAATAATCACGTTTTAACAAAGACCAACAAAGTGAGTGCCAACCACCCTCTACTTTTACAAACAAACACCTGAGTGTACACGTAATACCTTACCGCTTATTTAACACGTTTTCCGCCAACAAAGTGATCTACCTGACTATGACTTTTATCACATATCTACTTGCCAGCACTCAAGTTCACTCTATATCCCAGAATTAAAGCCATGGAGAAAGTTGTTAGCTATTTTAAAAAATATGCAGTAAAATCCCTCCTTAAGACGACCTGACCAGAAAGACCATATTATTTCTACAATCGGACCCACTTTAGCAATATCAAACTTAGACCAGAAATTTTATAAGATTACAAGTATGTCATAATAAATTATGGCATTCAATTTCAATTTAAAGATTTTTTCGGATTTAAATTCGAGATTCAGAAAATCCATGTTGTAGTCGTTTGCAAGGTTCAAACACATTAATAAGTTTTCAATTAAACATGATCATTGTAAACATGTTTTCTTTCCAAAATTCTTTGAATTTTACAATTAATGTCAAATGATTGTATTTGTAAACATGTTTTCTTTGCAAATTATACACCTCGTAAACATGTTTTAATTACAATTCCACAAATTTTAATTTTATCTAAATTTTATGCCTCGAAATATAATTGTTTTTCTTCAAAATTCTAAGAATATTAATTAAATGTTTGCCGAATCATTCACACCTTTAACGAGTACAACTTTAATATGAACTTTCACTGAACACAATCCCTATAGAATTGTTTCCTTGAAAATTGGAAGAATTTGGAAGTTTTCCTCAGCAGTAGTCCATTTGTCAAGTCTTGTAATTTCATATAGAAGCTCCCTCGTGTATTCTAGTACCTTACAATATTAAAGTCCTTTGATCTCGACATCCTTTGTACACATGACCTACTAATGAACTCAAACTTGTAACACTCACTGGAGACGGACAAAAACAAAAAGTTCTTTGCTTTCTAAAATCGGCAATATGCTTGGAACTGAAATTTACTTTCCTTTAAAATTTATTTTCCCTTTTTTATTTTTTTAAAAAATACAAAATGACTTCAGAAATTTTCTTCCCGTTTCAAAAACTAAGCACAATATCGATGGTGAATCAAACTTCATACCGTATTTAAATTGTATATAACATTAATAAAGTGCCATAATGGGGTAGGCAAGTTTGGTGCCACGAGGATGCACAATGATGGTTAAAAAGACCTCGGATTTAGTGTGGTGTGGCCAATTACAGTAATGCATTCGTCAAAATGAGGTGACAAAAAAGATCGATTTAATTTAGATCGAATTTCGTAAGACGAAGCAGTGTTGGCCCAATGTTATAGTATTATGGATCACCCTGTACAAGTATTTTGTTTGTACATTTAATAAAAATACAATTTTTAATTACCTGATTTTGTTGATTTCTGATTTGATGTCAAAACAGGGACTGGAGTAAGTTAGGAACGTGTAGGAATGAATGTCAACAATACTGACTCGGAAACAATGACCTGAGATAGAAGCCAAAAAGTTCAATTCGAAGCTTTCACTTCCCTGTAAGAGTAAAAAAATATAAATGTTTTTGAGTGTCTTGACATGGAAAACCATTCAAAGTATTTCCTTAACAACATTAGCACGAAAGTGAATTGGATGGAAGAAATTCAACTCTAACACTTCTTTCTCAACCTAAATCTGTCAAGAGTGAAAGTCCTTGGACTTATCCTATGTATATCAAGCCCTACCTCTTTTTTTATTTATTTACTCACTGAATTTACTTCGTCTCGTGGTCGTGGTCGTGGTCGTACTCGCATGAATGCAGACAGCAAATACTATTCTATTTCCCAGTACTCTAATCTAAACTCCAATTTATTTATTTGTTTACTTTGCCAAGGGCATAGTAATTAGTAATACATGGTAATTACCTAAACAAAGCACACCCAGGACATACATGTGTGTTCAAAATACAATTAATCAATGTCAAACACCCGCACTACCACCACAGCCTTTTTTTTTAATTAGTCCCTTGATAATTGTCACATAATGTGTCGCAATTATTTAAGCAAAATAAACTTCCGAAGCAATAATAACGTAGGTATTTAATTTTTTTTGAAAGTGTTGTGTTTTTTAAAATAATTTGAATGTGTGTTACCCGAATACGGATTAAATTTTGTTTGTAATGTATTGTTCGGACTATTTTGGGTGAGAGGAGGACTGTAAGCCCCAATCCCTGGGTCTTGAATGAACTCCGCGTTTTGTTTTCTAACCATGAAATAGTCTGTAGTATTTGACGGGGAGGGATGGGAGGTATTTTCGGTGGATTCGGATAATGCGGGAGACGGAATACCCGGATCGGATCCGAACATGCAGTACAGGGATAGAGGAGAAACACAGACGTCAGATGTTCGGGTCTTGGTGGTACGTAAGAAAGTCTGGGGACTCGGGTACGAAAATGTCAAAGGTAAACGGGACTAAGGTTTGAACCGAAATCGTCCGAACCCGAACCAACCAGAAATGCTGGGTCTACACTTCTAGGGCTCCAAACAAAACATAGTAGTTCTTTTTTTTTTCGTACCCGACCCGGGAACGGGTGTGATGGAAAAGGATGAAGAAGAGAGAAAAATTCTTGGAGAAAATACCTAGGACTACTTGACAGAGAACAAACACAAAAGGGACATGGAGCCCTAGCCACCAAGAAAACTGAGGACAAGATGAACGAAGATACTTGTTAGAATTTTTTAGAGGGCACAACAGCCGGGAACTACGTTCTTTCTCCGTAACAACAAGGGAAGGTTCGAGGATCTAATCCAGTTCCATGGGTTCAAATAGAAGTCTTGCTAGACCTAGCTTCTGATCTCTTATCAGAATGACGATTCTTGAGTAAAGTATTCAAAAATATCTTCCTACATAAAATTAAATGTGTCCAAAAGATATGTATTCACGGCTCTAAGACAATGGAGATCATGTCTGGCCAAAATACGATACAAGTTAGCCCAGCTTTAGTTTTCTTTGGGATTTAATTTCTGACCAGCTGGTTAAGAGCCATGGGTTTCATCCAAAAATTATTACGGTCCATGGTATCGACGAACAAAAATACACATAATCATCATATTCTCACCCAAAACAGTCAAAAAATCATTTTATCGAGGCAACATGTTACCATACTACTAGGGGTACCTTTTCTAAGGGTATCTTTTTCAATGGACATCATGTTAGAGTTAAATGTTAAAGTTATAGTTAATTAAACCTCTTCAGTTCAAAGTCGGGTTTATCAGTTTTACTAATTCTTGACTCGTTGGCCTGAATTGATATCAATGAAGTGACTCTTCTCTAGAGAAGTTACTCTAGAGGCCTCATCAACCCAGATAATTGAACCGAAATCTCTGAGGGCAAAGTACTCAGCCGTACAAGGAATTGGGAAGTGGGCCGACCAGGCATTGTACCCGGGACCTGAGGGATTAGAGCCCAGCACTCACTACGCTGAATCTCAACGTAACATGAAGGTGACAACCGGCATTTTACAGTCGAATAGTCTCCCTCATAAAACTATGGAGGGAAAATGATACATAAAAAATCGTCTTTCTCATAACTCAGCTCAGCTCACCAAATTGCGCTCTCCACGTCGTCGGTTGTTTTGAGAAGAAAAAAACTCAAGCTTTTGGATCCACAATGCATAATGCATCCTTGCTTGCATACCACGACTAGGACTAAGAGTATTTATATTTCAACTTTCTCTTTACTTTCTCCATCCAATATTCCAAGAAATACTTCAAGAATAAAAAAAAACAGTAGAAGTTACAATAAAACATACTTCTTGGAATAACCGTCCGTTTTACGGTCCTATTATTATTAAAGTGACTCTTGACCTGCGCTATTCTACGCCTCACCACGCACGCACACTGCAATTCCAAATACGAAATATGAGTGGAATGTGGATTTATGATTTTTTTTCTTCTTCTTCTTTGTATTGTACGTGAGATGAGAACGGAATTTAAGGTTGTCTTGTCGCGTACTCCCAATTCTATTTTATTTTATTACTTTTATTTCACACCATACCAAGTATATTTCAAGTAAAATATATTCTCTATTGTCAAAAAAATTGTGACAAAAAAGAAACACAGATTGGGTAAAAAACGAACCTATGAAGGTTCAATTGGATTTGTCCAAGGTGGGGGTGTACGATAATTAACTTACCGTAAAATTCCTGATACACTCCCGAAGTTCTATTATATTGTATTTTAAACTAAATTGTCAATTTGTTCAAGAATGATCATAGAAAGTCTTGTAAGAGGTAAAATCTACGAGAACCCGAGAAATAATAATATTCAAACAAAATTTTGAAAAAATTCGTCAAAAGGAAACCAAAAGCGCCCAATCCTGGGTAATCTTATACACAAAGGTGTTCAGTGAAGCAAAGTGTTGGGACAAAAAGCCACAATAATGGAATGAAGACAAGACCACAACTGGTAGTAATAAGTATGCAAATTCGGAGAGTCGTAAACACTAGGTTTAGGTTTTCTTCCTTTGGGAAAAGCGGAAATTGTGTATACTTTTGTAAATGGGAGAAAATAAGTCAAACCATGGGGAGTAGAGAATGCGGAGTTGGTAGAAAGTTTACTTTGGACCAACTTGAGTCCTGAGATCAAAATTCCATTGGATTTTGAGAATCCTTTCTTCAATTTCATTCCTCCTGCAACCCCCGTTGTCTAATGTCTAGTCCAACCTATCGTGTCATGTCTGTGAAGAATCCTGCACTTAATTTCATTTTCATTATATGTTACGTACATACACATTTGTGGGGTATATAAGAACAATTGAGTTCATCTCATTTATTTCACAGTCAGGATTAGGGTTTCCTTGTAAATCCGATCTGGACTGGAATTTTGCAAGTGAATTTCACAAAAGTTTTCATTCACAGAAATCCTCAGATGAGACCCTTTGAAATCTCTACTCGACTCATTTCCTCCAACCACCAGCTCTTACGTCAACAGAAATCCGAATAAACTTCTATTCACTCCATTGCTCAAATTGAAAATTGATATGAACCTTAATGAGAATTCGTAAGCCCGTGAACCCAATCCAAGTCAAATGAAAATGAAAAGATTCATATGAAAAGAAATAGACAGGAAGACTGACAAATCGTCAACCTGTCGAGTCTCCCTCATTAATTTCGATTATGAAAATATACGTCTCATTTTGAACCGGTCTACGAAAATGTGTAATTCCAAAAACGAAATCATAATGTCGCAATTCTCCATCTAATATGAATAAAATCAAATTAAAGTCTAGACTTCCCTTTAATCCAAATAATGAAAATATAATTCCCAATGTGTAGAATGTACATGAGAAGATATTCACTTAAAGGTATACAAGGGTGGGCAGTTGATTGTGAACACTTTCCCTACGCCTATATCGCGAGCAGTTAGATGCGGTCATATTTTTTTCTTCAAAATTCTCTCACTCAAACTGCGCGAGATATAGGCGTACCGAACGTGTTCACAAGCAACTGCTCAACCCCGAAATCATTTGTCTTGGGTAGGGTCACCATAGTAGTAGGGAGAACCTCAGCGGATTAAAGCCTGAAGCAGTAGTAGTAGCAGTAAAGGAAAAGAAAAATAAATAAAATAAAAATAAAATGTGTGTCAAGACGTGATGACATTATGTTTGGGAAGACTTCCAACGAACCCATTCAATCAAACATGAAAGAAAAGAAATGTTGATGAAAGTTTGTTGGCGGCCAAGTATTTCACCTCACTTTCTTTTTCTATACATCAGAAAACAGAACACAGAACCAGGCGTGTCCGGTCAAGTCGAACTAAAGGAAACAAGATCAATTAATAGAGGGGAAGTGCGTAGAGATTTATATGGGTCGATAAAAAAAAACTTTCATTCTTTTAGTTTCAAAACTGTCCAAGTTTTCGGAGTCGGAGACAGCCCGCTGGAATTCCAAGAAGAAACTTTGAAGCATGGACGGTTTCAACTTATTTTCTTCCTCCCTTTTCTTCAGTGAATACAGGCAAAATTTTAATCAAATTCAAAAGAATACGGATACAACTGATATCCGGTTATCGAATATCCGTGACAATCTTACACACGTAAACATGTACAAAAGAGGCGATTGGTTTTTTCTTACGAGGTGAAAGTCATTGAAAGTGCGGATGACTTATCGAATAGTAAATTTTAATGAGGTGTCATTTCAACAAATCACACAGTTATAGCTTTCGACTTACAGGGTGATCACCCTGTAACCACAACCTTCACACAGCCTATCTTCAGGTTTCGTGGTCTATACAAAAGTGAAATATACATTTTGTTTCTAACCTCCACAATTTAGATCGTTATTACTACGATCTACCCTATATAATATAGTAATACATTTAGTCTTAAAGCGGTGATTTGGGTTTCCGACCCGAAGTAACAAAATAATTGCATCTGCAAGTTGTAAAAAAAATTGAGTAACAAATCCTTATCTAAATGATGGCGAAGGGTATATCGCCAATATTTACAAATAATGAAATGGATATGGCCATGACTCGACAATTTCCTTAACATGAAAACACCATTTACCATCTTCATAATAGAAAAAATATCCGTGACGCTGTCACCAAGTGTGATTGTGCTGGATTGACAAATGAAGTTGTGTGTGCCGGGCTGGAAGGATAAATGATCGGAAGGCTTTCCAATTTAGACCAAAAATGTGAACCTTTTCAAGATATTTATATTCCACTATTTATCCAACACCAAACCATGCAACCCTTTGTGCTATTTTCTCAAAAGGCTAACCCGCTGGTCAAATCGATTGTATTTCGGCATACTTAGCCTGAATTGTCAATTCCTTGCCATACAACCTTGTCGATATCAAATCTACAGGGTGGTTCATAACAAATTTTTCTCTTATTACGACCAACCACACACCAATCAGGAAGTGCTCAGATAAGTGAGAAATGCATAAATTATGTGTGCGAAAAGAAGGTGTAGCACACAATTTAGCATATACTCAAAATATTTTGAAGCACCCTTCAGAAATGTTGTCAATATTGAATCTAGAGTTGAGTGAAGGGAACTTGGGTGAATGGATTCGATTTCCTGTTGCTGGACTACTCGAACTTCCGAACATCACAATCGCAATTACTTTTTAATTCTTTTTATGTCCATTTCTCTTGACGAATCAATAGTGATATGCTTTCCCGTTATATTCATTCGTACGATTACGATATGATTCGTGATACGTCCGCCCGTCCATCTATTCAATGTTAGTTTCAATTTATTTTCTCTTTGTTAGCGTACACGCCGAGCGTCAACAACGTCGGAAATATCAGAGACTCCAACTGATCCCATGATAAAAGCCAAAGGGAAATTGAAAGTAATTTCGGATGGGGGAAAATGGAAACCCGCAACAATTACGTGTTGAATAAAACCCACAAAATCGGTACTTTCACATCAAATAAGTAGGACCATTTGAGTTGGGAAACAAACAAGGAAAACATGAAAATGAAAGTTTCCTCGTAATAATACGCTTTTATTATAAATTTGATGAGTCAATTTGGGAGAAATCAAGTGCTTTTCTCTCTCACGTTTTATGACGTGAAAGTGACAGTCCAAATGTTCATAACTTACTCAGAGTGTCCCCAACTGACATAGATGAGGTTAATAAACGCTCCAGGGCTCCTTACTCGATAACCTAAATTACAGGGTGGCGACTTTGGTTAAAGGACAGTGAAATCTTATCATAGCGCAAAGACTTGTGGCGATAAAAAATTGAAACTCGGCACAATTGCTCATGCTACGATTACGGACAAACCAGACTTTTTTCCAAATTTTATAATTCAAAAGTGAAAGTGAAATATTAACTTGAACTTTAAAAGCGTGAATGGGATGTTTCCAGAGTTTTCATTTCTTTTAGACCCACCTCACAGGGGTTAAAAAAATTCCGAGGACATTGTTTCCAAAAGTACGATGTCCAGGATGATCAACTGTTTCGGAAATCGTCAAAACCAGAAATTATTTGAACTATTTTCCCCCAAAATAACCCATTCGAATCAGAAACACCAAATCAGGGTAAATTCTTTCATTCGTTAAATTCGCATAATGCCGGATGTAGAGAATCCACAGACCGAAAATAAAATTGTCCGGCAGTTGACAGTGGTGCAGCCGACTATTACAAAGGTCGCCCACAAGAATTTGAGGAAAAAAGTTAAGAGGACACCCTAGGCGATGACCTCACACCCTAACACATGGCCAATCGGACGAGAAAATGCAGGACGCTTTACGAAGACCATATGATGGGGTCAAACAAAAGTCAGAATTTCTCGTGTCCCTAGACGTGTCATCGCTTTATCCGCTGAAATGTAACCAGAAATGTCGAATTTTTTTATCCAAACCCCGAACAAACTAACCGTGAATATATCTGTCGAGAATATTAAAAGTTTGCCGACTATATAGCTCAGCTCGACCTAATCTTGTTTCTGAGTGCCGTTGTGCTTTTCGTATCTCCACCGAGAGTCCTAATTAACGCAGTTCAGTCTATCGTTCATGCGTTAAAGTCATTACTTGAAAAAAATGTCACTGATATGTACGCAGGAGACTCGCAAAGTTTTCATTCACTATAACGATGTGTCTTCACAAATGTTTCGGAAGAACAGATCGTAGACGGTCGAATTAAAAGTTAAAACCGGAATAAATATTACCCCCAGGGGGGAAGACCTCTCAGGGCCCATGAAAAAAAATCCGGTCAAATTTTTTGGGTTTGACTTGTTGAAACAGAAGTTTAAAGTCAAGAGAGTGAGGAGTTTGGATAGTGTTTGGAAACTTTTCTTTGATAAATAAAAAATTGTTTCCCCCATAAGGGGTAGAATTGTTTACAATTCATGGAAATTTGTGTTACCCCTCCTTCGGGAGTAGGACGGAGCATATGTTGAGCAAGGAAAAAAATTTACCATCGCAAATTGAAATTGTAATTAAAAAAATAAAGTGTCCATTAACCAAAGTCGCCACCATGTATGAATTCACGATCCCACGCAAAATTCCACGCAGTTTTCCTCTTTCATGATGATTTTCAGGGTGGTTCATAAAATCAATACCAATTTAAAAAAATCTCAAATGATCATCTAAAGTATTAAATAAACCAACAATCCGGTCAAATCTCTAATATTTCACTTCTGATTGGTTAAGTCGTAAATTAGTGCGATATGTTATGAGCCACCCTGTGCATTTTAGCCCAGTTATCTCCTGAATTGAGGAAATTCCATTGGTTGTAGCCATTAGGATTGAGCCTAAACGAACCCAGCTTGGGTTTCTCGGGAGTCTAAGCCTGAGTAAATTAATTAATCCTGTCATCTATTAAGTTCTCACTATATACTACATATGTATGTTGGTTGCAATGCAATAGAGTTGCAATGAACTGACCTTTGGCCTTAAGACGTAGAACACTCGCATCCACATCCAACTAAGGAATCCAAATCCTGCTACCCGGGACTACTAAATTCTGAGGACTTGATCTCATCCTTTCACGCTTCAATGTGTTTATTAGATTATAATGCCAAATGCCAACTTTCCATTCATCCACATTTATGGTCCATTCCAATCCTTCCAGTACTCCGTTTTTTTTAGTACTCAAAAGAGTTTCCCATCACACGACTGGCTCTTAAAAATTTGATGGGACCACAATAAGAATCTCTGTTCCAGCAGTCGAGTCCCAGCTCCAGTCTCAGACTCTCAGACTTCCGTTTAAAAAGTAAGGAGAATGATTGGAATGCTCAAGTCATCACGAGACAAGACAACCGTAAATGTCAAGATCACTAACAATTTCGAAATTTAGGGTGTCGTTCCCTTCACTCACCCATCCTTCAAACTCCGACTACGTACAAGGAAAAACCTTCGGGTGTTTTACTCAGTTTGACCGAAAAACGTTCCGAATTTAAGTACATCCATTAATTCACAGTCACACTAACCGCAACGCGCAGTCAAACATCACCGTCACTCGGATTTATAAAATAGACCGTGCCATCGTAAATCAGCGACTAAAAACTCATTCCTACAATGTGCTCCACTCTGCCTCAACTTAAATCCCCCTTAATTTCATGTCCGAGCTCATAGGTGGGGTTGAACTGACAAATGACCAATACGGCAAGCTTGTGATTAATGAGCTTGCTAATTATGTGCAGAGATTTAGTTGTTTATAACTTGGCATAGTGAAGGTACCCTTGGTGGTAGGTGAAAACTCTAGTGGAGAAAAACCTTTTTGGAGTGACAGCCACACATTGACGGTAACTTGGTGTCGCACCCTTCACATACAAAAATGGTAGAGTCCACTTGTGACAACTTATTGTATAAAACACCCTGTGGCGGAGTCCTTTCTCTTTGCCCGTATGACTCTTCCTGGCAGATCTCAATTTTTAAGAAGAAACTTATGACACACCCAGTGACAACCAATCTGTGAAACACCCTGTGGCGGGGTCATCTCTCAACTTATCAACCAATCAGCAATAAGAATCACTACTTTCTACTCGAGAATTGACAGCTCTTGCGCTGTGGGCCAAAATGAAGGTAGCTTTTCATTCAAAAATTGCTAGTGACCTCTTTGGAAAAATAAATATCAAAAATATGCCCTGAAATCCTCAGGACTGAGGATTTCTGGGTCTTCATAACTTTGATGCAACCATGTCAAAATTATATTTCTTGCGTTATCCGATTTGCCTGGACTTGATCGAGAAGAAAGAGACAGGCAAGGATTTTTCCAATGTTATACAAAAAATATTTATAATATAATGTTCAGTTACATTATACGGTCGGTAGTAAACTCAAATGTTCATAATTCTGAAAACGACACTTGAAATGAACTTCGCATCTTAGTACCATCCCTTGCATGTACTTATTTTAAATCTACTGTTGCGCTTTGGACCGGACCGCCACGCCCGAGAAAATAAATTTTATACCCGAATTTTATATTCATCCAGAGTTGATTGTGGTTGTAGACCACTACACTAAATTTCCCTCGAGCCTATCCGAATCCACGGGGCGGTGAAATGGAATCTTATACTGATAGTCCAGCTCAGGCAGATACAACATACCACATGTCAGACATCCCGATTTGGACGCTGAACTCAAGTAGTAGTGTCAAGATTTCTGCTGGCCAAGCTAACGCCAACGCCAATATCTTTCGCCTTACCCTAAAAACCAAAATGTCAAGTCAAGAATTCTAAATCTAAACCACGAAGGCAACACCCGCCAGGCTGTCGTCCACTTAGTAATCGTAGACTACGAATGAACTTCAACTTCATGAGAAAATTCACCAACAAAACAGTTACAAAAAATATCTAAACTTCCCCGTCAGTACAGGGTGGTCCACTACGGTACATCTGTGTCCGATCTCGGGGTGACCAACAAAGTTATAATTTTATGGAACACCCTATCTTACAAAAATACCTACGTTACCCCCGTACGTCTTGATAAGAATGGCTGCCTATCGATTTGGCATAGGAAAGAGGTACCTCTAGTAGTAGGGGAAATATCTATTGAAGAAAAACCTCTCTAAAGTAACCAATATGCATGTTTACAGGGTGGGACGCATACAGGGAAGTATTATTAAGTGATACGACAATGGATTTCTTACGAACCACCCTGTACAAAGTCGTTTAAGTTGTATTATTTGTGTTGTTTCGTACTGTGGGACATGTAATGGAGCAAGTAACTCCCTGGATGCCTTAGATCCGACTGAGAAGAGTGGTCTGAAATGAATGAACCTTGACATTTGTCTTTGTTTGTGGTATCTAGGTCTAGCTATATTAAGCTGAAGCTCTCAGGGCTTTCCCGGAACAAAAATCCCTGAGCCAAGCGAAACACATGAATCCAATGCTAGCTAACTTAATTTTTAATGAACTCCATGCACACTACAAGACCAGGACACGATGACTAGGGTCCATAAGAGACACAGTTGACATTGAACTTAAAAAATTGTGGCTATTTCTGGATTCCCATCTGATGATGATCACTTTTCCTTCCTGGCCCCACTACCTCCACTTGTACTTCCACTTCCACTTCCACCAACCAAACAACCATAAGCCAGATTAAAAATGCCAGGGTTAAATTTAATAATAACTCAACTTAATGCACCCGATTTTCCATCCCTAGGTCGTCCGACAATTTAATGCATACAAGTACAGTACATGGTGGTTCATAGCTATGTCGCACCATATTTCAAATCCGTTTACGGGAACCATCCAGAAGACGACACCTTTCTTGCACTTTGGATTTGCATTAGGATAATGCCATGAATGACTTCCATTGGTTGTTGTAACTGAGCATACTGGAGATTACAGCCCAAGATGGAGATTTTCCGAAAATATATAAGAAAATTTGATTTGAGATAATGAAATATTGTCATAAAGACTGCTATATAAGTTTAGAATTTATGTGCGACACGCTACGGCTGTGATTTATGACAAAAAAATGCCTCATAAACCGGAGAATCATTCAATTCTTCTTTTTTCATTCAATTATTCTGCGAAACTAGGAAAAGTTGATTCCTTACAAAATACATATCTCATTTTTAACTGACATCGGTATGGGATGGATAGAAATGTTATTAGCCACCCTGTACATGAACACGGGGGGTGAAGACGTCATTGACGAATAATGAGACAGCAACTGTCGGAGCAGTCCGGTCGACACCCTGACACCTGTCTCCGTGATACAATTAGGAGCAAACCACAAAATGTACGTACACAGAATACAAATATGTAACAGGTGCCGTTTGAAGTGAATTGACTGGTGAGTGAAACAAACAAAAAAGTTTGATTATTAGTTTGTAATTTGTAGACTGTGATCCATGTTGAATCCATGGGGTTTAGTCCATATGTGACCATAGCCTAAATGTGGATCCCTCGTGGGAAACCATTTGACCTTTTCCCCTTAGCAGTAGTCCCAGTCTTAGATTTAGTCCTATTCTAAGCCACAAGGCATTCCCTTTTGCGGAGAAGGACATTTTACACTTGACTACATAATGACGTAAATTGGTGCGTGGCACTGGGGAGAGTTCTTACGTCATGAGAGAAGCTGGAGTTGGAGCCACGTGCAGACCTATACCACTCCAACTACTCTTATCCAGAACTGGAACTCCGACTCCAGGACATGGATGTAATTTATCCTACTACAAAAAAAATGGATCCTTTTGTTGTAGAACAAAATTATCTCTCTGTCCATGCTCAACTTTCATAACATTTATTTGAGGAATTCCATCTCATTCAGACGCAATCCATGATGGCCAACAACTTTCTCCGTCCTTTCTCTCCGAATACTTTTCTAGTTTCAATCCATATGCATTTGGCATACGCATGAATTCAAAACTAAGCACAAGTGCAAGTGGAGCCAAACTGGATTCGATTCTACTCCAATGTACTTGATTTCAACTCTGCATGCTCTACCGTTACGCTTTTATCTACTCACAGGGTCCCACCTAGATTTTAACTTCACAATCTAACCTACGAAGGAAAATACATTGTGAGCTTATACAACTACAAAAATACGCAAATTCATTGGCACTCGCCGTGAGTTATGACCAAATATTGATTCTAATTTCCGGATATAACGCCCTGGATGCTGTAACGGCAGAATGGTGGGACCCTGCTGAACTTTCTCCGCATACTCAAATGCACCCACAAAATGCTTCAAATGCGGAGAAAGAAAATTCAGTCAGTCGAAGACTTTACATTCTATTCTAGTAAAGTCATACTGAGTTATAGAGCTTAGTCTAAACCAAAAGATGCTGTTTCTTCACTCTCCATTTATTTTTAATCTTGACATATTGAAATATTTTCATTCATTCAATCATTTAAAGATTATACGAATTAAATTTTATCACTTTTCCAATCCCTTCGTTATTTCCGGTTTAAAGAAATTGCAATAAATGAATGTATTATTTACATGATAATTCCTAGACTACGAATCAATCCAATATCTTCTAATCTTTCAAAAAATGTAAATTTCTACTCTCGTGCGTCATGAATTCATTCCCTGGCCCATTCTGCGTACAAACACAATGTTTCACGCAATGTCCGCAATGTCTGAATATAATTGATGACATGTCAACGGAGTGAAAAATGGCAAATACAATTGAATGAAAGAATGAAATATGGAAACTAGCTCTAAACAAAATCTGTACAACTCAGGCTATGAAGTTTCATGACATGTGTGTGGATTTTCCATTTTTGGAATGAAATACTCGAAGGGTTGTTTCAATTAAATGGCGTCCCCTCCAACTGAATAGGCAGGTAGGCCCATCATAAATTCATTAGGAAATGTATATCTCACTATTTTTTGGAAAATCTTCACGTTAAGTCTGACAAGGTACATTCTTAGCAAGCGGACCCAACTTTTTTGGTAACTTGGGTCACCCAAATGATGAATCCGAAAACATTTTTCGTCAAAGTGAAATTCTAACCCGTAGGAGGTCATCAATGATCAAATAGGAAATACACGTGGGTTAATGGGTGGGGCTGGGGAGGCCAGAGGCTGTTTTTTTACTATATGTAGAAAACATCCTCAGGCCTCACCAAGTCCTACCCGTTAACCAACGTGAATTTCCTCCGGATTTGACCTTTGATGACCTCCTGCGGGTTAGTATTTCACTTTGACAAGAAAATGTTTTCGGATTCATCATTTGGGTGACCCAAGTTAAGTTACCAAAAAAGTTGGGTCAGCTTGCTGAACGCAGTGGGCAGTTCGCGAGTGTACCTTGTGAGCGAGAGTGTGGGAATATAGAAAATGCCATTTATTTCGATATTGACAACTAAAGCATTTTACAAACGTGTATAGAAATCCGGAATTGCATTTTGCATAGGTAATTTATTGTCCTATTTCCAAATTCTAGTTGATTGCAAGCATAATTGGATTGGATTGGATTTGATGTAGTTTTATTTAAGTCATCAATTCCATAGCTCACACAACATAAACATACAAAGATGAAATATTGAACTATCCGTGAGTGTCCTCGATTCCGACTGACAGAAGTCAGAAGTTGTTCAATTTCCAGAAGTCCTTCAATATTTTCCTTTTATGTATAAAAAAGGATTTATTGTCGCACTTACCACTTCCTGGAGTCAACTAATGATGACTCTAAAAGGTTGCTGTAGGAGTGGGAAGTCGAAAAGATGCAATTCATATTATCTTCGAAAAGTTCTTATAAGTAATTGTTAAGGTGGGCGAGTTCTTTGAGAGTTTCCTAACTACTTGAGATCTAACAACTAAAAGTTTAACCTCAATGACTTCACTTCTCAAATGAGAATATTTCCCGGAATTTGTGCCCACATTCATCTTTCCTCCAAATGATGTACAGTGCAGGTATAATAGGTTAGCAGAACTAATAGTTGGATTGTATACAAGGTGGTTCATAACTTATTCTTTGAAATCTCCCCTTTAAAATCAATTCAAGTTAGGCATGTTTTGGATAATAATTATGATTTCACCGTTCATTGAATTAGTATCCCAAAAAAATATTTTTGAAATGTAAAAATAACTCGTTTCCTGTGTATAGGACGGTTCATACGTCTATGAGTCACCCTGTAGAGTAAAGTACTGAGATTGAACAAACAATTCCTTGTATTATGATTTAGAAAACAAGAAAAATTGTCTCACATTTCCTTCCTAAAAAGTACGTCGGAAGGAGTTAAATTGGACTGATGGTGAAGGTACCAGGTTGGAAGATTTGAACACAAACAAGTCATTCATAACTTTTTCAACACACTCGGTTCGTGCTTTTCTGACACATTGTAAGTTTCTTGAAGAAAATCTAAAAATAAATGGAAGGAGAGCATGACGAATCAATCCTTTCATCAAACCCCTAGGACCAAATAGACCCACACACCCGATAAAGGTTAAATCTCTTTCCTTGACGAATCAAAGTCAATTAAATGACGCTCTCACACTTTCGACTTTCACCGTCACAATCCAATCCAAACTCAGTTATCCAGAAATTCTAGTGTCCTCAAAAGACGTAAGCACTCAACCTTCAATTGTGGTCTCCTCTCCTTTCTACTCCTTTCTTTCACTTCAAAACTAAATTCATAACTTTTCACCGGATTTCTACGAAATTCATAAAGTCAAAGTCAATGTCAATTTACCATTTCCTTTTCCTTGAATTCCCTCAAAAGGTTTCAAATCAAAGAGAAACTCCTACGAATTGATCAAAGGGAGGAATTGCAAACATAATAGTCATCCCGGATATTAATGCTCCTAAAAATAAATCTGCAACTCAAACTTTTCCAACCGCCTACCTGAATTATTAAGACCTCTAAAAAATCTTCAAAATCGCATGGTCTTAAATTTACTTTAAAAAATGGTACTTTTCCTAGCTATCCATTTCGCCTTGACAAGGTCATCACAGCAATATTGACAAAGAATACTGCACACATCTTATGGAATAGTGTACGCATTTGGAATTCGTTGGGTTTTTTATATATAGTAATCCTTGGGATCTTGAACAACTTTTGTGATGGTCCTACCCCCAGAAGTCTAACCGTTCGGCCGATAGAAATACACTGGTGGGCATGTGCGATGACGTCGGGTGACTTTCACTCGCTTTCACCTTACATGCCCACCTGTGTTATTTTAGCGGTCAAAAGGTTGGACTTTTGGGGGCTTCACAAAGGTTGTTCAGGATGCCAAGGACTACAACATTCAAAAAACCAACGGATTCCAACGGTGTACATTTTTCCATAAGGTGTTTGCGGTATCCTTTGGCTGGGAAAAACATCTAAAGCAATGAATCGATCCATGTCTACACGAGGGATGACTCCGCAACACAGCGAGACCCTTGACTAATGTATAACAAAACGTTGAAAGTCGCCTGCCAAAATATTATCGTCAGATTTGTCAAGCGACCTCTCCACGTGCATGCGACACGCGTCCATCTTCCGGACAAATTGGACACTGCACTGGGGAGGAACACGTATTTAATGCTACATCACGTTGATGGTCTCTCGTGACAGGTTTACAGGAAATAGCCCCAGGTCATTAAATTTTAATACACGTACCTGTCAAATGTGTTAGCACGAATGTACTGTTCAGTATTTTCGTTAGTGCTTGCTCGACGACCTCATCAAAGGAAAACTTGATTTTATGAATTCCGCACACATTCACTTTATGTAAAGAACAAGGGCACTTTCCTAGAACCCACTCTACGCATTTATGTCAAACTTAAAAATCACCTCACATCTTTTAAAAAACCAATTAAAAAGAACTGAATTCATCCTTCAGAGCCCGAAAATGCTATGAATAAATTAGGAATACATACATAGGCACAGACAGGTACTCATGAATATCCTTGGGGTGAACTCAGTCGTAGACTTTCCAGTATTTTTGAAATGGTTTTCCAATGCTCCACTTTATTATGATTAAGAAAAGCTATGATCATCATTTCTTTGAAGTTTATGGAGAAAGAAGAGGAGAGGCAACCATGCGACGTGTCAACTGTCAAAAATATGGAAACTACAGCAGATTTCAAATCTGACTTAGAATATATGATAAGTGGAAGACGTCATGTACATCCGGTTGCTTTTCAAACTTGTCAGTCCATCAACCGTTTAAACAAACATGCAAAATAATTGTATATTTTTGCATTGGATTTTTCTGAAAATAATTGAATCTTTACGTAGCGAATATACTGGATATGTATGTCAGATAAAGACACCCTCCACATAACGAAGCTTCTGTAATCGTGTGAAATCAAATTCGGTATAAATAATTGAGAAATATAAACGTTGTGACCTATTATTGACAAGGACGCAGGTTTAAACTGACGTGTGACTGACGATTTAAGGCCGCCACTTGAATTCAACGTCCGAATAATGTTCCTCGTGAGAACCGAATACAAATACAAATTGAGAATGTGTGCCAACCCGAGAATACGAAGAACCATATTGCACGGGCAAATAGATAATCCATAACTCCATAATTCCAAGGATAATAATAACACGACAGTTTCCAGATGCCCGACCCATTCCATTTCGTATTTTCCCCGTTACGTTATTTCAGGAATTGTCTGTCTACGTCCACCGATCGTCAAATAACCCGTTTTCTCAGTGCCATGTTGGCCCAAATAGCTCAATATTGAGATGTAAGTCGTAAATGCTAAAATGATCGCCTGACCCAAAGAAATTATCAAATGTAAACTACATACTACTGCAATTTCCCGGCATGCTAGAATTTGCGTGATAGTCAAATTCTTTATGAGGTAAAAGAAACTAGTACAGATAATATGTGGAATAGAGTTAGTCCATTAAGATAAGCTTGTGATTAATAACTACATGTACTCTAACTATTATGACTAACCGAACATATTGCAGAGACATGTCAGAATTTACAAATAGGACATAAACACGATTAGAAATTATGACTTATGACATGAATGGCTATGCAAATGCAGGCTTTACTAGGACTTGTGTGTCAATGTCAATTCATCGGAATTAATACAGACAACGTCATACTTTCATATACTTAATTAAAACACAAACAAGATTAAAATTGCAATAAGTGTGAGAACATGAACAGGCGACAATTTCACCAAAAAAATAAGGGTAGATAGATGCTTAATCGGGTTAACTTTCAGAATTTTATCGATTTGGTTTGTGAGTGGTGAGATGACTTCGACATGCA
>JAQFYE010000056.1:0-65824 GCA_034694305.1 Protaphorura glebata
CAGGATGGCCATTGGTTCAGAATAACAAAAGTGCACATCTTTGAACATACGTCAGGTTCATTGGCTTCATTTTAAGCATGTCCCGGACGAATAGCATAACCCGTTCGACGGGATAATGAAATCAAACGTGGAGCCATCATTTAGGGACACTCTACAGGGTTTCCTCAGTCTAGTACACTACTACTAGGGCTACCTTCCGATGGCGAATTGGAAAGCAAGCTACAGAATGGAATTTTTAAGAAAGTGACACAATTCTCGCTTTCACAGTAAAAGTCTTACAGAATAATCGTTATTGCTTCCTGTAATTCTCCTATACTACGTTTTCTCCTACTACTAGAGGCACCTTTCGTTTACAAGCTAGATCATTGGTTTTTGACCACACATGGGTGTTTATGTAGTTTTGGATTCGCTGATGTTTTCGTTTTCGAGATTTCTGTTTCATGTGTGTTTTTTATGAAACATAATATACGTGTATGTGTAATGTTACCGATGAAACCCGAAATCCGATAATACTACTTTTTAACTATTAAATATCCAACAAAACCTTGAACTTTGACCCTAACCTAGTCTAACCTGAATTCACATTACCATCATCAGGGGTAGAATTAAAACCGAGTTTAACGACTTGTGAGAATTGTTTGAATCTGTTTTTAGCAGAAACATGATATAAAAAATGAATAAATTGCATCAAAATATGATAATATCCTTTAGTTCCGTTGAAGATACACGTGGACTACACTACCCTAAGCTAATCTAACCTAAATTGACATTGCCCACATCAGGGGTAAGACTGGCACTGCTTTTTCAGACTTTTTGATAATTTTCTCTGGTTTTAGCAGAAAATGAGTAAAGTGGATCAAAATAGGATAATATCCCGTTGAAAATACACGTGGATTGTACTGCACTGGAACATATTCAGTATGAGAAGATGATGTTTTTTAGTGTAACCTCGTGGTGTGGAATTTTAACAGCTGATAGAAAGGGGAGAACGTTATACTAGTTGGGGATACCCCTTTCTGTTCCTAATTCCCATGCGCCTAACACAGGAATGAAATCCCCATTGGACTTTATACAAAGTTTTATCAGAAACTGTCAGACACTCAGACTGTGAACATCTCGACAGCACGTGCAGTCCAATTTCTATACTACATGTGCGTTTTTCTCTAAATACAGCTAAGAAATCTACTATCACGGTCACGGAAACGGTCGAGTATAAATCTGCCTTAATTGACAAGAAAAAAATATACATATATTTATTTTACAGCTAAAAAATCAAAAAAATCTACTTTTTTCGAAAAAATTCAACTAAAATTTCTGAAATAACTTTTTTGAAAACATTTTCCTGTTAGTAACTATGGTGACAATTCGAGTATTTTACTACAGAGTTCAAGAACCCTCACTCAATAGTGTGTCAAGTTGTCGAGTGTTTTGTGAAATTGGTTAATAAAAAACTGTTTTGACATTTTGAGCTGGACTCCTGGATTTTTTTGGTTTCCAAGGAAACACAGTAAAAGGATTTTTGAGAATTTTGTATCAGTTGTGATTTTTATTTCCGTCGAAAAGTGTTGAAAAGGACCAAGTGTCAACAATAAGGAAATAACGGTGAAGTGTAGTTTACTTATGGTAAATTGTACTTGGAAATTTTTCGACATTGACTTCCATCGAATCTGCAAAATTGTTCCTGATTTTTGCCTTACACAATAAAAAAAAATTGTATTTGAACTATTTATCATAAACTTGGAAAGGAGAGGAAACTTTTTTGTCCAACTGACCTCATTTTTCTGTGTCCGCGACCAAGTTGGCCAGCCGGCCTGTCTTTCTCTGTGAATTATCGACAAAGTCGATACTTACTTCAATATCGGAAGGTTGTTCTTATAAACTTGACTTGAAAGAATCGATAGCGTGCGTGAATAACATTCACCCTATTTTTTGACCGTTTACGATCATTTGAATTATTGAAAGAATCTCGATCGGCAACGTACGAGTTATCGGTGACATTTTGGATTTGCTACAAGTGGCAGTGAGTTGGTTTAATTTAATTTGGGTCATTACCAGTCCGGATTAGTGTTACACGATTGTGGATTGCGATTGTGATTGTCCAAGCTATTAGTAACTAGTGAAATTGAAGTTCACTAGCGCAAGTTAAGTATTCATTGGATTGGAATTGGACAGACCTTAGATAAACAAACTGGTGAAGAGTTCAGTTCTATTCTGAATTGACCTTTGACCTTATGAGTGTGTGTTTATGATCTCTAAATGAGTAAAATCACGATGGGAGTTCAGTCTGATCATGAGAGCGGGTATTTTGAAGGGGATGATGTTGTGGATGATGATGATTTGGAAATCATTCATGAGGAAATCGTTCATGTTGGAATGATGATGGGGATGGGGAATATTCCCCGGCACAAAGGTTAGATTTTATCAATTTTTTAAAAAAGTTTATTGGATTTTCTAGGAAACTTGAAAATTGTCTAAGTATTTTAGTTTTCGTCGGTAAAATTGAATTTCTAGCCCAATTATATAGGGTTGGAGCTAAATGACTAGGGTTTTGTCTAATTGACTGGGGTGTCGGCAGATTGACTAGAGTTGTAACCAATTAACTAGGGTCGTATGCAATTGACTGGGGTTGTGACCGATTAACTGAGGTACTGGCTAGTTGATTAGTTTTCGCGCCATTTGACTGGATTTCTAGCCAGCTGACTAGGGGTTCTGGCTAATTGTCTTGGCAATTTGTCCAAAAGACTGGTCAGAAGGCCGGATGACCACTGAATCGTCCAGTGCAATGGTCATTGAAACGAATGATTAAGAAACTACATAATTTCAAGGAATGCCATCTTTTTCAAAAAAATAAGCGCATTCGTGTTGCCACTTTTTTTTATTTTCGTCAGTTGCTCAGGATTAGCACAGTTTTTCTTGCCATACTTGATACACTGCTGCACTTAATTTTTTTAGCCAAGTTTCAGCATTTACACAAAGTAAGCATTTTTTGGCACATGAAGTACTTTTTTCACTTAATGTCCGTAAATATTTTATTAACTGAAGTTGGCAGTCTGCAACGAGTTTAATGAACATTAGTCAATCAATGATAAGAAAATGAATGAACTGGTTAATTTCATGCCGCATAGTAGTGTTTTGAGTTACTTTACCTACTTTCAACTGAAAAGTAGTTACTCCTTCCGCTAAATGATCAAATGAAAATTTATGACTTGTGAAATCTGACAATCTAAGGGAAAATATTATTTTTTATATCAAACACCACATACACATTCACTTCAATTAAAATTATAATTAATAAGCTAACCATTGTGGTAATTAGTGGTGGGATTATTACTCATAGAATTTTGTAACCTTTTTCTTAAGTGGTACGAATCATAAACTTTCAAATCGAATTCAATGGAATAAATAGTTTTATTTTTGAGCACAGCATTAGGAATTTCTCAAGTAGCAGACGCAGACGCTAAATATTTCCGAATAAATTGGATTACTAGGGAACTGAAAATAAATGGGTGAGTTCATCCGAACTGATAAAAACTTTTATCTTCGACTCGACTTTGACTAGAAAATATTATGAGATCAGCAGAGTACGAGTGTTTTAACAAAAACATTATAATTAAATGTGCTCAGTTGACATTATGTTACATGGTGTTGCTCTGTGCACAAATGTCATTGAAAAGTTCGTTGGATCGTTGCCTTTTTTTTTCCTTTATAAAACTTTGTCGTGTTACGTGCCATGTCGTGTCGTCTAACTATAAAAATCAACTATCGACATTGAATTGTACGTACGAATAATTATGATTTTTCAAACTTTTCTCATTCTATTCTGCTCAATTCTCGTCCAGAATCTTTAAATTGGACTTGAATAAGTTTCTCCAGAAAAAATATCAAAAGTTTTCTAGGAACGTGAGAAATGCCTGGAAATTCAATTTTTTATGTCATTGACGTGATTTTTAGTGTGAAGTTCATTTGCTTCAACACCGAATCTTGTCCTCTCCTGGAAAAGTGAATGAACCTGCGAACTAGTCAAGGCGTGCATGAACTGTACACGAGCACGTGCATGAACAAGATCAAGATCAAGACACGTGACTATTTAATAATTAAGGTGGAACTTTTGTATCACGTGACACATTAGAAGATCACTCCCTATGACAGTGGCTTTATCAAAAATACTTATTAAATCGATATTTGCATCAAATTTGGCCCAGAAAGTGTCACAGGAAAAACTAAAGGGCAGAAAAACCCATTTAACCTGCAGAACTGGCCAGGTTATCCAGTTTTAGCCTTGGGAAGGTACACTCATTAGTAGGAAAGGGAGTCCAATAAGGAAACCCATCGTTAAAGCGGTATCGTTCACTCTAGGGATTGCACTCCGAATATAGCGAAGTAGTCAGGCCACCCTGGACCTGGTAAATTTTAAAGTGATTGACTCGCCGGGTCGCGGGAAGGCCACGTGACAATGACAATGACATTTCTGTAGTGTAAGTGTAATACGTGGCAGAATGAGAACGCTATGCATTGTATGAGTTGCGCCAGTCCCAGGTGGACAACGACCGGAGTCGGCGATACCGTTATAAAGTTAGCCAAGCGTGTTATGGCATGTCATGCCTGCGCTAATGCTGGCGCTGTCTCCATTTTTTTGTGATTAAAAGTAAAAATCTTGCACATTATGTACAATTACAGGTGGAGTGCATGGGCGTAGTTATATCTTTAACTATACTTGGGATTCAGCATCACTTTGCTTTTGCATTGCACTTGAAGTACTTTTACTTTATTCTTCTCTATTGTTTTAGATATGTAGATCTGCGTTCATTTTATAAGCTGTACGTGTGACAAGGTACAGTATTTTGATGTAAAATTTAATTGTAGGGTTTCAGTCAGATAATTAATATCCCAGATAATCATACAGGATTTCGGATATCTTTAAAGGGGTGAAATATTTCAATATTTCTCAATTAAAAGTCCGAAATCTTTCAAGGGGTCGTGAAAATGAATGCAAAAATTAGAATTGTCCAAACTTGGGGCAAGTTGGCGCAACTGGGACATCCTTGGTATTGTGCTATATCATGCTGCATACGGTTAACCATACTTTGCTGCAAAAGATTTGAAATATCGCGTCAATTACCCTTAAAAAATACAAAATAATCACGAAATGCCTGTTTTTACAATATATATACTCAATGATTGTCTTACATGCCAAACCCACGACAAAATATGAATTTTACATCTAAATATTATCCCTTGTAGTGAAAAAACTACTTACTACATAGTTTATTGAAACATTTGAGGTGGTGTGTGTTTGTTTGTGTGTGATGTGGAATGAATAAACCCATTTTCACTTTGAGCAACTAAAGGGGAAAGCCCGTGTTAGCGTCCTTTACCACCACTTGCGTACGTTCCAAGTGCATGTGGAAGACGAAGACATTGACCTGAACGCTCTCAAATCCCGTTGACTTGACTGACTAGACCTATCTAACTTATATTCTCTACACATACACATACCTACTCCACTAGACCAGAGAATTTACAAGATCCTTATCTTTATACCTCATTTTCTTCTTTATACCAGCCAATTAGCTCTGGCGAAACCAAAATGACGTTTTTTTTTAAAGTCACACACGAGAAATGACAATTTTTTTTGAGTAAAATATGATGTAGATTGTAGATGGAAGACACATGCAGCAAAAAAAAATTGGAGAACGGAAAATTAACTAGGAAGTGGTTTGAGAGTTAAACAGTTGATAAATTGCCATATGTCTTATCCTCGATTCGTTAAGTACATCATGGTTCCTGGTGTTTAAATAAATGTGAGGTTTTAATAGACAGAAACGGAACTTTTTTATTAGACTTTTATTGTATTTTATTTTTATTGGCAAGATTTTTTGACAGTCTTCTTCCGGTCTTAACTTTTACAAATTCCATGGCATTGCATTGCATTGGTAGGAAGGGAAGGGAAACGAAAATTAAATTCCTAAGATGTAGAATGTAGAATGTAAATGTAGATGTTCAGTAATTTGTGATTCAATGAGTACAATTTGAGGCTTAAATTGCATATTAAAAAGTGCCTAAGGAACAGGTGAATTATTATGACACGTAGATGTTATGTTAAGACACCGTATAGAGTTAATGTACGTAAATTGTCACAGTATGTGATCGTTTCAGTCGTGACCGTTTGAGATTTCAAAGTGAAAGTTGTCCTCCTTTCTATTTTTGTTATTATTTAAACTCAAATCACACCTTTTAGTGTGAGAAATGTGTATATTCGAACCTTTTGCTTCATTTTTTGTCATAGTCGCTCGAAATTATCAAAAACGGAACCCGGGAATTTCCAGATTCCTTATTTGAATCACTAAATGGCTACTTTACGTTCTAATCTTTGGAAATTCCCACCACATTTGTGTTTTTGGCTCATATATTACGGTTTTACCCTAAAATAGTATGAGGTAGGCTAATTTGCTCCACTTTTACAGAGGGTCCGCAAAGATATTCTGGACAGTGTTAAAACTTACGTTAAAAATTTAATTTGCGGTGATTAATTTTTTTCGTTTGCTCAATATATCCACCATGGTTCTGTCTGACTAGTCGTAACCACCATTTCCACGAATTGTACATTTTTTCGACCTATTCTTGAGTTTAATCCGACCATTCCTCATCTAGGAATTGAAATACCTGTTCCAGTCTCCATTTTTTGTAAATATTCTATGAGTTTCTTATTTTAACCCATAGAGAGAAAAATCACAAGAATTTATTTTTTTGGGCATAGAGTGAGCATATAAGTCTATTTTTTCCCCTGTATACATACTCTAAAAACTTTAAACGTTCTGCGAGGCAACGTTAGCCTCAAGAGGTATTTTTGAGTAATTTGGACACCCTAAAATATGTGGAGATGGTCAGTCATTCTCACGAGACTCAGTCGGGGATTAAAAATCCGCTTCGTCATTACGCCGCATTTACGTTACGTTAAAAAGGCATTGTCATTTTTTTTGCTTGCATGGCCGGGTTATAACGTTAGGAAGTTGCTGCCACCGCCTGAAAATGGTATATCTTGCTTGGTTTTGGTGATGGGATTGCCAAAACCTTGCCTTCCATGGCGGAGGGTCGGTCGGTTTGGGGCTTTGAACTTGAATTCTTTCTTGTGTGTATGTTGTGATATGTTTGAGGTATCAGGTTAATTTGACTCTTCAGTTCCCTGACCACCTTGTGTGATTCTTTATAGCCGAGGTAATCATTTTCTTCTCTCAAAATGATTTAATGATTATTTGAGACTTAAGACACTGCACTACCCACTTAAATTTTTAGACAGACAGATGGATAGATGATGAAAGATAAACGTTATCTGAATTGGCATTTGATTCTCATCATGCCATTACTGTCCGTCAGTACCAGATTTGCTGAAATTTACAGGTGGACCAACCCAAATAGTTGAATTTTTTTTTAGAAAAATAGATAAAACAATACAGTTAGTTTATTGTTAATGTGTCCATTTTCTAATTGCATATGGCAGTCGGGACTATCATTCGTGATTTATTGGGTTGTACACCTTGGAATTCTTGCATAATTAATTCAAAATTTAACATGGCACATTTTGAATCGTAGCTAAAGCAACTTTGACACCCCATCACGAGTTTAACGGGACATTTTAATTTTATTTTGATGACTCTTCGGGTGAAGTCGTAGTCATAGAGTGTGAATACCCCACGTGGTGTTAGAGTTCAATGATTGGGTGAATTAAAGGCTAAAGTTTGAATAGTAACAAAGGTTAAGGTCTGCATTTGGCACTACTAAACGTTGTCGATAGGACATGCTATATTTAATGTCAATCTTACAAGGGATTGTTTTTGGGTGTAAAATTTATACTCACAATTTCAAAATTAAACAATTAGTACGCCATTACCAAGAATATAAATTGTCTGTACAATAATGTAATTAATTATTGTAATTTTATAGTTAGATATGCATATTTCACAAATTTCTGGCAATGAGTTTAATTTTTTAATTTTTCGTTCTCATATTCGTGACCAGAACAATTTAAATGACAAGAAATCGGTACAATTTTTAATATTGTCCCTCGTGAGCTTGAGAAATGGATTTGATTTGAGTCTAAAGGAATATAAAAGGCGTGAGTTGAAGGAATATGCACATGCATATATATGTATGTATGTACATATGTGTTAGTGTTATGTAAAATAGGTAACTCTTTTGTATCATTTGGCATTCCTAGCTGATAAGTTGTAAGTTGTAGAGATGGGAAGAGAAAAGCTCATCTGTGAATGACCTCACGTGTAAGCTAAATAACCTTCGTCAAGGAAAGGAAAGTAACCTACGCAATTACTGTTAATACCTGTTAACCCTTACAGGTAACAATAGAAGTAGAATTTTTTTAACTTTCATTGTTGTATGAAATGTGCGACAATTTCAAGTTTTGCCTAAAGGTTAAGAGAGTGACCTCGTTGTAGCTCAAAATAAGTCAATTTTTCCTTTGTCTATAACTCATTTGGAGTTGAAAATTCAAATTTTGAAGACTTTACAATTTTTTATGACAACTTTTTATTCAATACAATGCAAAAACTTTGAAATTTAAAAAATGTGACAACTTTGAGCAATAGATACCGGATTTTTCTCATTTGTTTCTCTCCAATTAATTATTTATGTGTGTGATTAAAACGTAAGATATCCTGCTTTTTAAATAAAATTTGATTGCTCAACTGGAGAACACATAAAGTTGTGTTATTAATTCAGGCAGAACGAATTGCAAGATTTATGTAATTCTGTAATTTGACATTTCAACCTTTGATGCTAGAGCCAAGGATGAGAATTTTAATTTTAACTTTATAGCTCATTGTGTAGTTAAAAAAATTAACGGATGTGGACTTCGATGAGATGAGAATTACAACGATAGTGTTGAGGTAGGACGCTTCAGATGCAATAAACTATGAGAAAAACCTTGAAATTGGCAGTATAATAAAATTGTCAACTTTTTTTGTGATTTTATTAGTGACCGGGTTTTCGAATGGACTGGTTCTACGGACAACCCAGCGTGCTAGAAACGCGGTTACATTTTTATTAATTCCATTTAACGTCGAAGTAACATTTTTACATTCGAAATATAATTAGGTTAATAAATTATAATTGGTAGGCAGGGTCAGTTTCATAACTTTATTGCATAATTGATGAGAATGAACTATTCAAGATATGTAAAATGAAAATTCGGAAGGTGGAATTTAATTTTGACATGACTCATCTTCGGTAACTAAAATTGAACTTATGACGCAAATCGATTTTTTGATTGTAAATCGAATTTGTAAGTTGTCCGTACATTGCATCATATTATTCTAGACAAATTGTGTCTTGATTATGTAAATTTGTGTTATCGCTCCATCGAATTATAGAACGAGCTGGAGAATCTTCTGATTTGATGATACTATGGATTAAGTGCCACTCCAACTCAAGGTCCTTCTCCTATTTTTGTTTTGGTATTGCATTGCGTTGCATGAAGCACCCATCCAGTCGCAGTTTAATTAGTCCAAAGGTTATGCCCGCCGTCTAGTTCGACGTACATTGGAGTCGAATTGTTTATTTCGTATATTTTTATATTTCATTTATAAAAATTCCGCCGGCTCGTTTAGCCGGTTTATTCGTATTTAAAGAAAAATAACGCTGTTATTCAACAACTAGCGTCATACTTAAGTAATCTTGTTGTTTTAGAAGTCTTTTTTCTTCTGCGGTTGTTACCTCCTGCTACGGGTACCTTCTCTAAGCTAAACGAAACTAAACCCATTTTCCCCGGGAATTTGTAAGCGAATGTTTGACCATGCCTTATCCGCGTTTGTCAATTCTGGTAAGTATTTTCAAAAATTGCGACATCTGTGAAGGTTTTGATCTTAAATCACATGCGATGTGCGAAACACACGTTTTGGTGCGAAATTAAAATTACCCAGAAGGGATTGGAAAATTCATTTCTCTTCATGCGCATGCGTTTAAAAATCGTTAGGCGCCAGAGGGCGTGCCATAAAATTGTATATCTTGAATTTTACATTTGGCCGTCGGTTTTTGCCATTATATAGGGTCAAATCTTGTGAGTCATCGCTGAATTTGCAAGGTGTTCGCTGTATTTTTACGACCCTGCAGCTACATATGCGGTGCCGTTTCCTCGGACAGGAACGGAACTGTTGCTTGTTGGATTGGATTCAATTAATCTTATGGTGTATTAGAATTCGACCATAGACTAGACTCACGAATGGCTAAGTCTACAAGTAGTTTGCAGTGCAATGCATTGCATAATTCCATGCATACGAAGTCGAAGGAAGTTTTAGCACAGATGGTCATGTTGACTGTTTTATGACTTTTCTTGAATGTTGTTTACCTTACCTTAACTGTTCCTTCTTCTACGACTATATGTATTTGGCTAACTAGCTCCATGTTTCATGACCATCAATCCATGCCCACTTTGCAAAATCTACAACGTATTTTATTTATTTCCTATTGTGTAATCCGGAAAGTTTTCCCGGAATTTTTACTCTGTGAATTCATGTTGAAATTGTCAACCATTGTTTGAACAATTTCTTACATTTTTGACATTTCCATAATTTTAATACGACGCGACGTTCTTATTTTCAACTGACATGTCGATTTGTAAGGTTTTCTGTGCAAAGTTTATTCCTACTACTAGGGGTACCTCTCCAAGATCAAATGGACTGGCAATTAATGGCAAATGGCAGGTTTTTCTATTAATTTCTCCTTACACCTGGGGGTGGCTGCAGAATTCCACATAGTCAGGTTTTTCTCCTTTGAATTTCTCCCTACTACTAGGGATACCTCTCGAAGCCCAAATGGGTTGGCATTATCAGGTTTTTCTCCAATGAATTTTTCCCTACTACTAGGGGTACCTCCGCAAGCTCAAATGGGTTGGCATTATAAGGTTTTTCTCCAGTGAATTTCCCCCTACTACTAGGGGTACCTCCCCAAGCCCAAATGGGTTGGCATTATAAGGTTTTTCTAGAGTGAATTTCTCCCTACTACTAGGGGTACCTCCCCAAGCCCAAATTGGTTGACATTAGCAGGTTTTTCTCCACTGTTTCCGCCCTACTGCTAGGGGTACCTCATTTAAGCCAATCAGAGAGGTCTCCACTATCTGCGAAGTATAAAAACTTATATATGTAGTTGAAGAATATGAGATTCGATGCCGTGATACGGTTGCGAACTGCGTGTTAAGAATGGGATTGACCTAAGGTTTAAAACTTGAATAAAAATAGTCATTTTTCCTTTAAAAATGAACTCTAGATTTAATGGAAGTAAAAAATTGTCACTTTTTCGTTGCTTCCTCGTTTAAGTATTGTTTGTCAGAGTGGTAACCTGCGTGAGAGCGTGTTAGGAAACATTATGAACGCATGACGGCTCATTACCGCACCAATATCAACGGAACGGATTTATGGTGTTTTTCCAGGTTATTGCCTTGACTTTTTCCGTCTGATGTGATTATGATTGATATGAAACGTGTGTTGGTTCGTTCGGAGTTCGTAGGGTATGGAGTAGTTTTGACTTTTAGGGGATTTAAACGTATATTCTACCAATACAGATTGTACAGGTTCATGTTCAATGTTCAGAGACGAGGAAGTCGTTCGTTGACTTTTTGTAATCGAGAGAACGAAACGAAACCGACAGTCAATTTGTCACCTGCTTTAACTGTCTTGTCTTTTTTATGTCATTTCGTCCTATGTATTATACTTCATTTCTATTATTCTTTTATAGTGGCGAAATTTAAATTTGGTAATATTTTATGCTCTTTCTTTTTTTATCAAAGGGTTTCGCTTCAAATTATGAGAATAGTCGATAGTGGTTCTCCCTTCAATCATACAATAAATATATAATACTCTATGTACGAAATGCTCAAAATACTGATAACGATTTACCCAAGATAGACACGATAACGCCTATTTCGCCTCATTTTCTTACGATTTTGCTCTATAATTTCTAAATAATTAGTACTTATCGCAGAGCGGCTCTGACAAATGAACAACTACATCACTTTTTGAGAGAAATACTGAAAAAATTACAAAAATTTTACTGTATTTCATCTAATACTAGCCCGGGCTTCTATTTACATGAAACATTTAGACTGATTTCTATTAGAGACCCGGCGTCTATTGGACGCAGGCTTCTATTATAGGAAATACGGTAGTTTTCTACACATTTTGTGTGAAGGCAGGCTTCTATTAGAGGAAATACGGTATTTTTCTACACATTTTGGGACATTTTGTTGAAGAAATTGGACAGAATATTCATTTCCCTCTTCCCATAGAGTAGCGACGCCCCTAGGCGACGGTTACTCTATGGCCTGTCCACTTTGATTTTTGACAGGATATAATTTGATCTGCGCATGCGACTCCTTGAGATCAGGACATTCAAGTCAAATTAATATGCATGATTGGGATTTAGTAGCTTTTCTCCTGATTTATGAACTTGAGTTGTTCGAAATTTGCATACTGACTTTTTAGCGGCTGCCGGTATAGGGTATACTTACACATGTACAGGTAGCAAGCATACTACTACCTGCATCTGCATGGAGTTGAATAACACAGAGTGACACACTTTTTAAAAAGAATAAAAGACTCTCAACCATTTTTACCGGCCGGCTTGTTGTTGTTGTATGAAAGTGTCGATGACTTTTTAAAGTTTTCTGGATGTATTAAATTTGATCTTCAACTGTGGGATTACATTGTATTGTATTGTACTCTTCGGGGGGTTTATTTGATAGATTCTTTCATATTCTTCCTTTCTCACCTCTTGGATTTTTAACCGCTACTGTATTTCTGAATGCTAACGACTTTTTGGGATACATTTTAAGTTGCAAGTGTAAGTAAAATAATATGACAGGTAAGTGTGCAATGTGCATGCATACATGGGATAAACGTCAATGACCCTGGGAACCAACAGAGCGCGGCTTAAACTCCAATTGTTCAAGTTTTGCGTGGAAATAGGCTCATGATCTGGAGTCAGGAACAAAGCATGCATTTTTACGTTGGTGTAGTCCTCTATGCATGCGATCTTACTAAAAATCGTAATCTCATGTATGTGTGATGTGTCGTCGTGTCACTGTCAAAAAACTTGTACTTGTGGATGTGGATGTCTGGATCACGGTTATTCGTGGTCGTGGTACATGGCCGTTTTTTTAAAAGCGATTTTAGGTTGACATTTTTTGTTCTGGATTTATTTTGTCATTAGGAAGTAAATTGAGGGTTAATTACACCTTGCATGCATGAATGAACGGCATAGTCCCTAATTTCTCATGGAAAGTTTGGGCGTGAGATATTAGGTAGAATATTGTCACCAAATTGTAAGTCTCATGATGGGTGTATTGTTTCCGCATTTTGGGGGGAAATTAAATACAATGCGATGTTTTTGTAATGTATTTGTCGTCTGAAATGAACGAATTTTTGGAACATTAGATAGATAGATGATATAGCCTTTTCTTGTTCGGTCGAACTTTTCTGAGTTAATTGTTGTAAACAATCGGACCCTTCCTCAATTCAGGGAAAAACCATCTTAAAATAATAAAATAGTATACGAACTTGAGTCTAAATAATATTAGTTTTCGGATACAGTAAAATGCATTTAATAATTTAGATTTAGGTTTCAGAAGACTAATAAGAATCATTTCTTCCAATGTATTCTGGAATTTCCCAGAATTTGAACACTATTTTCCCCAAAAAATAAGGAAATTCTGAGGATTTTTGTTCTCATAAATTATTATAGGTCGAATATTATTTCAAACGGTCGAGTTTGGGAATATATTGGGATATGGCTGTTAGAAACTGAAAATTAGAATCTTTATCTGGATCCGGGTGTCCAACGGAAAGTGCTTGTGTGGCTTGGGATATGTTCCTGTTCCTATGTCCATGTCATTTTCCCATTTACCTTCATAATCTCTTGTTTAGGGTTCATGAAATGACATGGATTCTATTTTAAAGTGGAAGTTAATTTTCCATCAACGATGCAATGAGCTTTTAGTCCTGACAACTGCAACTCAGGTAGCGAAGGAAACGGATGACAGGCACCAAGCTAATTGTTCCGACTCGACGTCTTTTATAAATATTTGTGCAGGTAGGCAGGCATAGTTTGACTTTTGACAAGAAAATTGAAGGCTTAAGTTCCAAAGGTCGTGTCCGTGTCCTACCTAACTGAAAAAACGGATGTACTTGTTAACCTTATTTTATTGTCAAATGTCACCAGCCCCTTGACTTTTGAGTTCCAGTTCTGCTGCAGGTAGCATTTCCTTCCATTTATTACACTAATCAGTTGTTTGACTTCTGAGACCAACTACGACTACGACCGACCTCGACCCCGCAGAGTTAGAGTTCGTTGGAAATTTGAAAGGAAGCTCTTGGGATTTTTGTGTAATATTATGTGACTAGACATAAGTGGTCCATCCGCCATCCAATCCTAAAATAGTCGATTCGTAGTGATGATAGGATTTTGATAAATGACACCACACAACAGGTGACAGGTTGGAATCCTTTTAAGCTTTAGGAACCTTAGGAATTTCATATTTTCACATTTTTACATCATGTTACATGTTTGACAATACAATTTAAAAGCTTTCGATCATGTCATCATATTTCAGTGTCCAATTTTGTGGTATTTATGGTTCTAAATAATTTAGGACGCTCGGTGGGTGGTGGATTCATAAAATTCTTTCGTGTCTGCGTTATTTCAAAATGTTGAAAATTCTTCGGAGCCGTTTTTTGCAAAAATTAATTTAAATTGACACATTATTTTAACTTAAACTCACAAATGGTTGAATTACCGAGAATCGCAAGTTTTGTTTGGGCTTGATATATTAGAATGTTGTCGCCAAATTGTAAACCGATAGATTTTGAGGTTCATTGATGCGTTCCTACTACTAGGGGTACTTCGTCTAGCCTAAATAGTAAGAAATCACTCTATTCGATGTTTGACTTACGACGAAAAGCAATTAACATTTTATATATTTTTATTATTTATAATTAAAATTCGAAACATCACTTTCATATGTATGTTTGTAGTGACGGAATTTAATTGTAAAGATAATGGCCACCTATAGCTATCGATATCTTCCTTACAACACATCACGGCACAGCTGTGGCACTTGAAACGGAAGCTAATTCATTATCATCTAAAGCCCCAAGCCCGTGCATTGTAATCAGTCAAAATGAATGGTTGACCGTCCAGACCAAGCCACACACTTTTGAATTTGCCAGTTGTTGGTGTTAATTTATTTGTTACAGTGTTAAAATCCATATGAGCTGCTGCATGGCATTAGAACACTTGAAAATTCTGTTGCTGTTTCTATTTGAATGTCAACGCAAGTGTTAAAGGGTTGGTGTGTCTATGTCTATGTATATGTGATAATACACATATTATATAACACCCCAATTCAATTGAATTCAATTCAATGTGAAACTGAACTGAACTGCAGTTCACTAACCATCGCACCGCATCGGTTTCTATCCTCCTTCATTTCAACGATAAATAAATAATGTGGTTCACTTTTGTGGTCAACAGTTAGTGTACATTTTTCATGTCAGAGAAATAAGTACTCAGAAAGGGCAATAAAAGGTGTCCGATTTGCAATTGAGTCGTAATAATGTAAATATCATTCCTCGTGTTTGATTCAGCCTTTGGCCATGTCAATTAAATGGTCACCTTAAGCGTAGTGTCACTACTTTTAAAATAACAAACCCGATTTATGCTTGTTTGGACAGTATGAGCTTACCTAGTAGAAAAAAGCGTTGTCGGTTATATTAGTCGAGCAAAAACTGATTCCGTCATGGCGGTTTGGTTTAGTTATGTCAAAATTAACGTGTGCGTGATATCTGCGTTGCGGTGCGCATATTTAACCAAACGCGTAACAATTTGAATGTACAGTTATCAAGATTTACAGATAAGTCAAGATAAAGCATGTTAAGTTTTAGATGGACCAGCAGATTTGAGTACCTAAAGTCAGGTTCCATTTTCGCAATTTTTTTTGCACCATTACCGTAAGTAATGTTGTCACTGTCACCTAATTATTATAAGTAGTCCAAATGCGAGCAGACTGCGGATACAAAGCAGGTGTACGCTAAACAGATTCTGACTAGATTTGAATTGAAATGTGAAAACTTGATTTGATCGATAAACTGGTCCAGCCGGTGCGGCGGTAACCCGACTTGTTTTTTTTTGCATGTTACTGTACCTTCATTTTTTTGAAAATCTGAAATATTTGTATAAAAAATTACCCGTAGGTCAAAGATTGAAAAGCTTGATCTCATAATTAGGTTATATGTTTCTCTGGTTGAATGAGTCACCCTGGAATTTGGAATGTGAGATTGGTTTATTTGTACAAAAGTAAGATTATTGGTCAACTCTTGCATGTGCGCACTGGGAGGAGTCAGACGAGCACATGTCTCCTTTTTAAGGGTACAATTTCAAATTATTGTTGTTTGTTTGTGTTGATAGCATAATATCCTGATAATTGTTCTCAAACATTTGGCCACACTTTTGTTAATTTAAGTTCGGTTCACATTCCTCAATTCAGTGTTATCAGTCAGAGTTTATTACGATGATCCTCGACATTTCTTTGGAGATCAGGGCAAACTACAGAACAGGTAGATAAAATTTACATGTTTTTTACTCAAAATAATTTTTTACTGTTTGCTGTATGCCTCGTATGAGTTCTTAGGATCGGTGTCCTTACATGTTTATTTGGCTAAATTGAAACATATTTTGTGTCATTTGCGATTATTCATTCGACATTTACGAGAATATGGAAAAAGTTAACATTTTTGTAAATATTTAAGAACTTGGGAGCCAAATTGCGTGTGCTCTGAATTTTCATTTTTTCATTAATACTTTTGACATCTTCGAGCCATATTTCAGACATTTTGGGCAACCGTAACACATTTTGGCAATACTGGATCATAGTCAAAGCGTTTTCTGCAATGGTTAAGCCTATTTTGGCAAAATCGAGTCATGTTTCATGCATATTCGACAATCGGATCACATTTTGGCAACATTGGACCATACTTTAAGCGTTTTCTGCAATTGTTAAGCGCATTACTAATTTTGGCATTTTCGAGCCATATTTCATACAATTTTGGTAATCATAGCACGTTCTGGCAATATTGGACCATTCATTAAGCGTTTTCTGCAATTGTTAAGCGCATTATTAATTTTCGCATCTTTGAGGCATATTTCATGCATTTCGTATCACATTTTGGCAACATTGGACCTTACTTTAAGCAGTTTCTAGATTTGTTAAAGCCTATTATTATTTTGGCGTCTTCGAGCCATATCTCATACATTTTCGGAAATCTTAGTACTTTTCGGCAACATTGGACCATGCTTTAAGTATATTCTACATTTGTTAAGCTTATTATTAATTTCTGCATCTTCGGGGCATATTTCATACATTTTCGGTAATCGTAGCACGTTTTGGCAACATTGGACCTTACTTTAACGGTTTTCTTTACATTTGTTAAGCCTATGATTGATTTTGGCAACATCGGTTCATATTTGCACAGGTGTATTCCTATTGTTATTGAGTTAGATTGACTGTGCAAGTGATTTATCCATTTAAGCCAAGCCAGGAAGAGAATGGTGGCGTGGAGATTCCCTTACTCATTGACCCAGAAACATCCTGTTTTCCGTTTTCTCTTCTCTTCTCTTCATAAATAATAATATAATACACTCAAGACCAACACAGTGGAAATGGACGTAATAGTCTGCTATATAGTCTCGCCAAACTCAAACGTTTTTTTTTCTGCACTACGCAATGACATGAATATTAATCTCACACTTTAGCTTTGCTGTCTATGTGTGTTTAATTTTATGTTGTTTGGCTTTGGCTTTGACTAGGTGAATGATTATTATGTGTTTGTCCATCTATTGTTGCGTTTAGGTGTGGACATTATGGTAACGATAACGGTAACGGTATTTTAATGACCAATATGTAATATGGGGACGTGACTTCATAGAGTGAGCCGCTGGAATAGGATTTAACGAGTAAAAGTCGGTCAGGGTTACTCTACTCCTGCGCAGCGCAGCGTTTGTGCCAAATGGAATGTGTTTTTTCAGTTTTATCAAAATTTAGGACCAGACTATTAAAAAATTGAATTTCATTGAAGTGGTACAAAAATTCCTCCATTTTTTTTAGAGGTTCCTTCGAATTCTGCTCCATATTCCCTGGAAATTGTTTTTTTGCACTGAAGTCTAGTGTCTAGTTTTTCCATACTACTAGGGGTAACTTTCCTAGGCCATTTGGAAAACAACCTTAATACATCTCTGCATCGAAAATATTTCGTTCCACCCAGTCTGGGTCTATTTGCTACTGCGAAGTAATTAATTTCGGTTATCTGACAGTATCTCGCAGTTTTTCACAAAACCAGGCTAGACTGTTTTTTTTTGTGACGGTTTTTCAGGGACTAGACACTAGACAGTAATCTTGAAAAGTCATTTGACATTTTTGGTACAGAAAAATTGTGGAATGAAAAGTAATTTACAAAATCGTACATATGTACTGGGATTTCTATGTAATTATCGTAAATCGGTCCAAACGTCGGTTTATGTGTTGAAATACGTTAACGTTTAATTGAAAATTTTGAAATGACTCAACAAGACAATAACCGATAAGCCAGGACCAGCTGCACGGACCACGACCACTGTTAGTTAATTGTCCTCATTATCTCATAATGAGTTGGAGTGATTGTTTACTTGGTTGAGGAAATCGTTTTTGGGAATAACAATATGATGATAAATATTGATATGATTTGGTCATTCCATGTCCTCGACTGGGTTGTATTCAATTTTAGTTCTGTTTAAACTTTTAGTCTATTTGTCTGTCCAAAATTATGTAAATGTAAATGAACCCAAAATGGCTTATGTCAGTTAGATTTTAAAGTGCAATGGCACACCGTAAAAATCCTGCTGTCTCATATCATATCGTACGTAGTCTAGTCATAATGAGTAAAAATAATTCCTCGTGATCATTATCTCATGTGTATGAACTTTCAGTCAAAGTTTAATGAGATTTGACGTTTGTATGGTTTAAGTGGGTTAAAGACCTGAATTGGCTTTGGGTTGCGCTTTTCGCCTGTCAAGATTTTTTTATAGTGCATTTTTATAATATTAAAGCTCGATTTTCGGCTGATAATATGTAGTGGTGGTTTTAATTCGCTACTACTAGGGGTACCAAATGGGAAGTTAATGTTTCTAATATTAATATATGTCTTAAAATTCTCTGTGTTTGTATTTTTTGGACTCAAAGGTCTAATCTTGGGGTTTTTCTTAAGGACGTATTTATTTGTGTCAAATTATTAGTCAAGGAAATTACCAGAGTGGCAGTGGAAGTGGAGTGAGTCATTTTTCCGTGGACTTTTCCAAAGTTGAGATAAGCCGAATTCTTTACGAGAATCAGGAAGGCGACGAAGACCTAAGCTTTAGCCATCTGTGAATTATTATTGGATTAAATGACGCACACATTCATTCCGGGGTCATTTCTTGAACTTTTATAACATTGTCGCAACCATAATATTATGAACTGTGTTTTGAATGAACACACCTACTTTAATGCAAGGTTTAAAGTTCAAATTTCATGGACGCTTTCTTTCAAAAATTATTCCTATAACTGTTTACAGTTGTTTTTCTCGAAAAGTGTTTTTGTGCGTGAGAACGAAAATTACGTACGTTTATCATTTAATTTGAAACCGGAAATTTTAAAGTCGTGTCGTGAGATTGTCACATTTGTGTTTACGATTAACTGTTTATGTCACTAATTGGTGTCCCACCCGAATAAAGTGTGGGTGTTTGAATACAGTAACATAATTGAATTCAATTAAATTATTATTATTTTGCCAACCTGCCCACTTTTTTCTTTGAAGTTCAAAGATCTCTCTTGTGGGTTTAGTCAGATTTTTTTACTGGTAGCCGTTAAAGTAGGCTGACCGCGTAGTCATTGGTTCCGGATGACAGCGTATTTAGTAAATTGGCATTAACATGGAGATTTTAGATTTGACATCACATTCACATAACCTGACAGACAGGATGCAAATAATATGATTGAAACTGCCAAACAATAAGACGAATTATCGAGAGAACGGAGATTAAGTCTCAGAATTTAAGCACAGGATTAAGATTTCTCAAGATTTTGGCAAGAATCCACTTTTTATTCATCAAATAAGGTTGTTTGTTTCTAGCTCCTTCAGAGCGCGCATCCGGTTGCCTTTCTCCCTCAATTAATTATAAAAATCCAAAGACCTACCTGCTCATCAAGTTAATTATCTCCCGCTGTTAATTGTTTTCTCGGAATATAAACAAGCATTTATACGTGGAAGCTTGCGATTTTAGTTTTTCTCAATCAATGAAGGAATTTTTTAAATTTTAATGATTCTAACGAAATATTCAGATCTACGAATTTTATCTGAGTCTGCAGCACAAATATGAGGCTTTAGATCGAATTTCGAAATGTGTCTGGACTAAATAGATATTTATTTATAGCGAATTCTGGCAATTTGTTGTCGACAGGCACACAACTGTAAGTTCTTAACCATAGAGTATAATGCTATTTCTATGAAATAGATCATTGTTTCATGGTTTTACCTGGCAATATCCTTTCAAATTTGAATATTGTATTTAGAAAGGTTACTCAATTCTTATAAGCGGAAAAATTTATTGCCGGTACAATTCTTGAAATAAGGGTGGGTTTATACTTTATACCGCTTTTGCTTTTCCGGTGAAATATAGACAGGCTGGGAAATCCTCTTCACGGACATTGTTGTAGTTGGACGTGATTGGTGTGTTTATTACGCACACTTATCACGGTCACTTATGTGATATCTGATTGAATTCCAAACCAGTTATTCTCTCTTTAAAACTGATCGAGTGACCCCGTGCGATGACCAATAATTAAATAATTTATCCAGACCAGATAAAATATTCCGAGTTCAATTCCGCTTTCCTTATCATTGTAGGAATTTTACTGTTCAGACACTATGTGACCAAGTGTTCTCTTAGACTATTGACATTCGTCTCGTTTTTGTTGACCTTACGGAGGTCTGGCCGGTGGTTCAAGATTTTTGACAGACATTTCGATTTGTCAGTTTATCATTCATTTGAGTGCTTTCGTTTCTTGTGGTTCAAAAAGTTTGTGACTGAGAAATGAATCCAAGTTTGCTTGCTCTCTGTGTATTTTAAAATTACTCGTTCAAGTTTAGAAAAGTTTCTGATCAAAATAGTTTGTGGGTTTAAAAATTACAAGGAGGCCGTGGTAATGTCTCCTAGAAATTCCCCATGGGGGTTGGATCTGGGCGAAGGTATAAAATAAAACTGGGATTTGGACAACTTATAGTATAATTTTAAATAAGTTTGTAATTAGTCAAATTTTAATAATTTTTGTTTTGTTTATTCAACAGTTAACCTGACTGGGCACAAAGGACGGGTAGATATGTCAAGCTTTGAACTCCTCAAGGTTTTGGGAACAGGAGGTAAGAGCTAATTTTGAATTTTTAAATCCCCGACGGTCACCGTAAAATAATCCAAAATTTTGAATCTTAGTAGTGATTTTTGCCTAAGACTGCACTGCGGAATTCGCGATTTGTCCGACTATGTGTGTATCTTGTCACATTTCTTTACTATCTTTACATTTTTTGCTAAGCCAAGGCAAGGGATAGACAACCTATGTCTTTGTTATTTTTTTGTACATTGTATATGCTACTGTTAGTGAAAAGTAAACATTTGTTGTACTTCGTACAAATGCAAAGGCGTGGGCTGCCAATTCTAACATATTTTTTTACTATGATATGACAAGACTAAAAACAGTCTTGAGATTGAGATAGGTTAAAATCCCAGACAGACAGGAGTTGTACTTTGTAGCTTGTAGCTTTCTTTGTAGTTCACCGCCAGTAACCTCGTTTCGAAAAATTGAGAATTCACAAAGTGTAGTTCTTTTTCATATATGCAAAAGCGCAACTAGGCACTACCCGGTTGACCTGATTTTTTATGTCGCTTCGAGAGATTTTGAACTTGATATGACTTTTCTACCATGACCTGTAGAATACTGCATTTGCATAAAGTAATGGCGGTTTATTCTGTAAATAAACGCTTAATAGGATATCTGGTGACCGGGGCCGATATTGATGATTTTCACACTTTTGAACGTTTTTTTTGTGAAAATGAACGATAATTTCAGAAAATATGAACTTTTTTGAATATATATTTTCTAAATTTGATTGAATTAACTTGAAAAGGAATGTAATAGAATAATTTGGTGGTGGATTAAGCTGATTACTTTGTGGAATTTTGTAATTCTAGCAATTTCCATTCCTTTTACGTTATAGCTTAGATTTCTGAGATTTGGAATGAGCAACAGGTTGCTAGGGTAAAACGGGTAAATTGAGACCGTGGATTTACATAAAGGAAGGACAAAGCGTGTGGGTGTACGACATTGGCGAATATCCGTACTTACTTTAAATCACTATGGTTATTTCTCTATTTCCTTCATCGGATTGATTGTAGGATTGCGGACTTTGAGCTCTATTCCCTCTAATTTAGGTTCTCTACCTTCTTTCCCACGTATTTAATTGAAAAGCTTTTTTAAAAGTGAAATGGTGTCATGGGCGTATGTAATGTACATAATACACTATCTAATGGCAAATAGGGCTCGAATTTCCTGGAAACTAAGCGAAGCGTATATTTGCAATAGCAACATGTCTAGAATAATAATAAAAAGTCCCGTCTAATTTTCTCTGAGTTCATTCGGCCGTTAAATTAGTATTTTAGTATGTGGATATGCAAAATTGTTGCTTTTTCAAATAGAAAATGCTGTATAAAGACCAGTTTCGGTTGAAATTGCAGAAATTTTGCACAAATGTGTTACTGAAACCTGGAAAATTTTTACACACGTCACGTGGGATAGAAATTACCCCTTCCAGAAGCAAATAGTAAAATTGACCTTGCTTCCTTGTCGGTCAGCACGTAAGTGCCATTCAGATTTGACAGTTCTCTGGAACTGTCAAGCTGGAAGCCGGAAATTCAATTATACTCCATTATGGAGACACCACTCCACGTGATTAAATTTTCCAGGAATTTCCACTATAAATCTTACTCCTTGTGCGATATGATTTTCTGACTATAGGCTTTCCTTTTTGTCTCATTTCCGGTTTGTGTCATGTGCCAGCCACTTTACCATTTATTTAACATGTAACTTTTGTGCAAATACTTGAAATACTTGGTACTCGATTACGTGAGGTCTGTACCTGTAATTGTGGTCCGGGATCACCACCTGCTGTTCTGTACTTAATTCTTATATGGTTGAAGTTATTTTTGTGATCTCAATTTTAAGCATTCTATTCAAATCTTGTGGTATAAGAAGTAATTTGTTGAACCATTGAAGGAGAAATTTCCTCCCAAGAATTCCATAGGATTAAGTACATGTTTATGTATGTAATCTGTACACCTGACGTGACTAATTCATCAGTAGTAGTGCAGTGTTAATGTTGCCAATACATTTTTTTTTGCCTCGACAAACTTGTATTGTTGGTTTTCTGATATTGTTGGGGGAAAATCCAATTGTTATTGTCAGTCTTATGTACGTCTTGTCTCCAGCGGTTTCTAGTAACGTTATGTTTGAATGCTTGTACATAATGCCGCAATGGGTATAGATGCTTGGTCTAACAAATTAGAAAAAAATGCTAGGAAGTAGGACAACGGATCTTCGAACTCTTAACTCTTTGTTTATGTATGTACAGTGATACTACTCCTTTGGAATGGTTAATGAGATGAATGAAAGAGATGCGTCGAGATTCGAGATCATTCTAAAGACTATGGTCAACCACGGATACGGAGAATGGCACAAATCGTAGGATAATGTAATAGGAAAACTTACTACGCAGTGTGTTCAATGGTTTACAGATCAAATTGATTAAAAATACAACTCCTTTACTGCATCTCGAGTCAGTTTATTGTAGATTAGGGTTCGATTCCTTCTACAAGGATTTTGTTCGGCACTTTTTGCGAAAAATATGCGATAATGCCTTGTGTCATCACGTCCTTCGCCATTTGGCACTTTATCTGTTCTACACGGTTTGTCAAATGTTGAATATGCTCCTAATGCGTCGTAATATGACAAAATCTTCAAACATTTCTGGACGACCTTACTTTACAATAAAAATTGTTATATATTGTTATGTTGTACCCACCCTGTGAGTACGATTTTTATATTATCTTAGATTTGAGGAAATATGTTATAAAGTTTAACCCAGTTTGAGATTTTAAGGCAGAAAACCGTACATATTTTGTATAGAAAATAAAGAAAAGAAAGGCTTTTGTGAAACATAATCCATTGACCTGTTGAATTCTCACGTGCGCCTGCGTTCTGTATTGTGAATTGTTATATGGTTCTCCTAAGGGTTAGTAAGAGTAATTAAGGGTAACTATTTTATAATGATACTACAGCTTACAACCATGTCTTGGGTTTTTGTATTGTCCACCTTTGACTTATTCTGTCTGACTAGAAAGTGTTTCTCTTCAACCACTACATAGTTCCTCCCATTCAAAACTTTTGCTTATTTCATTTCATTTGTACCACGATTTAGCCCCAGGGTACCACGGACGAGGTACTTGGTAACTGGGTACCCTGGGTTTTGCCGATCATTTTTATTTGTAATTTTATCAACAAATTTTATTACAATTTTATGAGCTCGGTTAATATTTAAGTACAGTTGTTCGTTTGCTCATTTAGATTGACTTGAATCAAATTTACAAGGTTGACTGCGGGTGTAGGTGTTTAACTAAACCAAACCGCAATTTATTCCTTATGGCTAATAAGAATAAATCAAGGCTTGCCATGGCCTAAATAACATATGCATTCGGAATCGAATTTTAATATTGAAATTTTTAACACAATTTTGAGAATTGTTTAAAAACAAAGCGTGGGATGGGGTGTCCCATAAGTAAGGACACAACATTTGACATACAAATGAACGGAATTATAAGTAGCATCCTTAATACGTACAAATATTTTCTCAAGTCCTACATTGTAAAAATATGTATTCGAAAATTGGCTGAATCACCGGAAAAACGAAGTACGGGTTTTAAGTCCTTAAAAATGTTAATTACTACATGGAGTGCTATCTCGGCATCAAAATTTACCAGACCTGCCACAGTGGCCGCAGACCTGATCAGTTTACATTTACATTACTGGAGGAAGTGGAGTGCATTATTTCCTTGCCAAGTACGTACGTACGTGATATTTGGTTTATAAAAACTGGAAATACCAGAATTAGCAATAACAAACAAAACAGTGTGTAAATTTAAAAAAAAATTAAAATCCCCTCGAGGAAGAGGAAATGCAACCCGTTAAATATTTTATGCCTCACTACCTGAGATCTCATCGCGTGGGTTAGGTTTGCCAAAAAAATACGGCGCCGACAGACCCTGAATATTAATTTAAGACTACGCAGGAATTTATTGGATAAAATCCCGTTATTAATTACATTCGGGAATTTTAAAATATTGGGTGTGGGGGTGCGACTTTTTGGCATGCATGGTCCATCGACCATCTGACACGCACTTTACGCTTGAATGATTACTTTTGTCATCAATCAAATTTTGTAGGTGCGGAAATATGCGAATAAAATTTCCAAACCAAGTTTAATTTTCACCGTTAAGTTTGGAGTTATTTTTAGTCACAAATTATTAGGGTTTATAGATATTTAAATTCTTAGCCAATTATTTGAATAATGATGTGAAAAGTCCAAAAGTCTTTGGGAAAACGGAATAGGGAAAGGCCATGAGAAAATCTTTCATCTTGATCTCGAATCTGACCAGTTTTTACCGGTTATGATTTTTATAGCCAATTAATTTCAACACAACATAACTTCCGAAAATTCTGGTACGATTTACATCTTGCTCATATTTTTTTAATTCTTTTTTTCTAACAAACCTGGTTCTGTATTAATTACGTATGATATTTTACCGTAACTGCAATGAATGGCAGTCACATGTGTGTTTGATTCTTAGGGTGAAATGTGGGAATGGGAACTTGATGAGTAAGTAGGTCTGTCCTGTTTGTTGTAGAATTTGAAGTCCGGTTTGATTGATTACATCTTTTGAGGAACATTTTTTACGGAAACGGAAGTACACCCGACCGGGTACACAAGAAGGGGCTAAATAAATAGAAATGACATTACAGCGGGTATTTCCTATGGTAGAAATTTTTCCCAAGGGCTACCGGATTATTTGTTGTTATTAATTATGCCCGCGCGGCAGAAATTGTTCTAGTTTTCCAATTTTTTGGTAGTGGGGTCGAAATATAACTAAAAATGCTGAAGTTCGCGCGTAGATTCGCCATTTTGGCTTTGAGATATTTTGCATTTGTTTATAGTCAGACAGACAATGACTTGACGGATTTTTCCCCATCCGTCCTCGTGTGACTTTGACACGAAAGAAGGACTTGACAATAAAATATATTTTTTTTTTACATTTTAGAGGTCGTGAGTACGTTAGGTTGGCTTTACTGTAAAATGAATTTTTTAGGTAAATGGTTAAATGATAGGCAGGCAGATTCGTTAAGCTTGGCTTAGCTTTGGCTCATTCAGGGATTAATTTCCTCTTGCCTTGCATGTTTGAATTCTTCCATTGTTCCTTATGATTGCGAAATCCTTACGGAAAAGTTTGTAACCTTCTACGCAATGTGTAGTATCCACAGGGTGGATCAAAACTATATGTATTCATTTTATGGTAGAAGCTGTCCTAAAGGTGTGAGATATATATTCTTGCGTTTTATTGACAAAAAGTTATGAACCACCCTGTACGATTTTGGTAAATTTTCTTGTCAGTCGTTTTGCGAAATTCAAATTGGAGATCGACGTGCATGCATGCCTGCTTGCATTAACCATCTTGATATATCTGAAAACGGTAAATGCTGTTGTGCAATCGATTTAAAATTTTGACGTATTTGCAATTTGCGGTTAGATTCACAGCAAAATGTCAGCGGTCACATTCCACATTCCACATATGTGCCAAAAGTACTTTTTGATGTTATACGTTGGCACCTGGTTATTTTAAATTGATCAGAGGTAATTTAGTTTGACTGACTATAGGTGGATGTAAGTTATTTTGGTAACTGTGTCCTTGTCCTTGTGTGGAAATAGCAATTAAGTGAATTTTGTGTGTGATTTAGCTTCGCTTGGCCTAAAGAACGTGGATAAATATTAAATAGATATACCCAACGAGACCTGGTTTATTTATTTGTTTGTTTTCATATATACCTGCTCGCCTACTTGTCCGCGAAAACCTTGAATTTATGAATACATTGCCAAGTTTCTGGATAAATGATAGGATAAATCGATAGAATACATAGATTCGGACACGGACACGAACCCACGTGGATTTATTCTCTTTAATAACCCTTCATTGTGTGCGTGTCAATTTTTAAACGTGTATCACAATTTTTTACAATATGCAATAATAATGTTCTGAAATGCACTTTAACAGATAGATTTGCATTCATGTGATGCAATGATAAATTAAATTGCCGACTGATCATTTGTTTGCTAACTTGGCATTGAAATCGGCTTAAAAAATTACATTTGTTGTGTGATAGGTACCTTTACCATTTTGGTACTGTGTATTGTACTTTTTTAAACAGTTGGATTGCAAAATTTCCTGCAATTAAATTGATCCAATGAGGAAAACTGCATCATTGCATAATATTTGATTCAAACTGTACATGCACATTGAAATCTCCAGTTTTACTGGAAATCCACCAATATAATTCCTGGTTGATCATTAAAATTTGCTCAGGAGATTCCCTTGGCGGAATTGAACGACCTTAAAAATTAATTTGTTATTGGGCCGGAAAAATAGTTCTGAAAAAATATTTGTCCTCCAGAAACAATTCGGCTGCCATTATTTTATTTTCCATTGACTTTGTTTTTGGTTTAATTCCAAGCACCTGTTCACTATGAGTTTGAAGGATTTCGGTGGAATTAACCTTGATTTCATGATGAATCTCATAGTAAAAGTTTAGTAGTAGGAAAAATCTTTGTATTATTAGGAAGGTACATTACACATGGGACCAGGACCTTCAAGTTGAATCATTTACAATTTTTGCGTGTCTCCGCCTTCAGTTTGTTGTCTTTTGAGGGACAAATACGAATCGGTAATGGAATTTGGGAATATTACAGTATGGACGAACAAACTTTGCCAATATGTTTCAGATTGTTATCACAAATCCATATTCGCATATTGCATGGCCAATAATGGTTTGCCTAATTCACAAGGGACATTCATTTTTTTATTGTAACATTCTTAAGGACGTCTTCTCTGGATTATTATTTTTATTATTATTTGAAAATTCCATCAGTATTTCTCGTTTCTCTCAATATTGGCCAAAAATTGTGATCTTTGCGGCATATTCTGAACTTTACATCCCAGTGCCGTCCCTTGTGGGAGTTAGAATATGTAAGGACAATTTGACAGTGACATTTGTAGAAATTCCATTATCTTTCATGCATAGAATTGACAAGGGTTTGACATTGATTATTGAATAGGCGGGGACCTTAGGTTTCGTTATTAGGATTATTTGATGGTCGCCTTTTGTTTTCCGTGTCTTTCCTTGCCCTCTTATTTTTCTAAAGTCCATGGGAATATTAAAATTACGTACGCTGTGGGCTGTACATGCCTTTCTCTAATAATCCATACCACATTTGTACATTTTGATGGAACTTATTGATTGGTAAATCATTTAAGTTGACGTGTAAGTCTTTTATTGACATTTTGCATCCAAGGTCAAGACTAGCGAGGTGACCAACTTTGTGCATGCACTCCTTCGCCTTCTGGTACACCTTATGAAAAATTTGCATATACTCGGCTTAATATTTAACTACTCGTATTAATTGACATTCCTTCCGAGATACCCTCACGTATTTCTTTTTTATGTGGCCTAGGGAAGGTGACCCTAGAAAACTCCAGTGTACAATGGTAGACACGTGGACCATAAAAATTGTTGGTGCAATAAAAAAATCGGAAATATTTGTTTATTGTTGAGCCGCGATTGGGAAACCGGATCCCAATTTGGAATTCTTAGAAGTGATATTTTGCATAAAAGAATTTGAATTGCAAAAACAATTCTCGCGAACTTTATCAAAATGGAAAATCAAGTGTTTGTCGCCGCACTTTACTATTTTACCTGCTCACAAAGTTTAACTCTCAATTTTATTCTAAGGTCGATTTACAATATAAATAAAAACGACTTTGACTTATTTGTATATTAGTTTAACTTTGACGTATGGAATGCACATTATAACATACGTAGTAGTCGGAGCCGTGAACGTTGGATTACGAAAAACAAGGTCAAACAGGGTCATGGGGGCATGTACACATATATCCACTACGTTGCGTTATGGAAATATAAAATATAGTCAGCGGATGACTTGTGGTTTCATTGAAATTGGGTGGCGTATGACACAATCTGTCATCTAGAAGAGGAGAGTTGAGGTTTTTATCTAGAAACCAATTGGAATTCGTGAAATTCCAACACTTGGAATAATAATTTATTTTATTCTTGGTATTAAATAATTATCGCGCCCTGGTTCATGATGTGATGGTGTTCGTACGTATACTTTTCTGCAAGTCTGCAAGTGCCACTTTACGAGGGGAACGTCAGTGCGGGTAATTTTAGCAAAATTTGAAAATCATACCATTGATAGCTGATTCGATGAGAAATCTTGAATGGGGGGTCACTCCACCCACATTTCAGGTTTTGGTCAGTAGTGTTGACCTTTGTGTTGAATTCTGGCAGTGGTTGCGTGAGTGGAATGGCCGTTCTGTCTAGTCTCCATTTTCGCCTCGCCTCTTTTCGCTCTCTCAGTCAGAGACGGAAGGGGAGGCGAAGGACAAACATACGCTAGAATTCGACACAAAGGTCAACTTTACTGACCTAAACCTGAAATGTGGGTGGAGTGACCTCCCATTCAAGATTTCTCATCGCATCAGCTATCGATTGTTTTATTTTCACTTTTTTTCAAAATATGCCAGCCCTGACATTCCGCTCGTTAGTTTGGTTCCTTGTTTAGGTCAAAAATTTCGTCAAAAATTTCAACGTTCGGACCTTTAATCCACTTGCTATTTTTACATATTTGTTTCACCTTATGCGCAATTCTGGCATCATGACCCGAGATCTCTTCTCTGGAAATCTGATAATCTGTTTGATTCGACATTTCCATGCATGATTTATCTCATGGAATGGATATTAGGACATATCCTCAGATCTCAATCTCAGATTTGTTGATATTGGCAAGAATTCTGAGGAATTTCTTTGCCAACCCAGGCAAGGAATTAATAGACGGCTGAAGTTGATAAAGTCGGTAATGGTATTTGGCGGTGTCAAGTAGGGATTGGTTAGTTGGAAAAAAGTTTCACTTGGTGGATGGTGGTGAAAGATGAGGTTTTTAAAAGAGAATAAGACATACGGTGTGACAAATGATGAGAAGATCCACGCTTTCTAACTTCAACTTCTACTTTAGTCTTGCTCTCATTCCCGTCCACAACATTCTTGGGAATGTTGGAAGAAAAGGGTTGATGATCTATTCTATTATACAGATCCAGATAGTCATTTTAGTTTAGTTTAGTTTCCTTTTTTTAGAATCTAACAATAAGACGCGCACACTCTGGGTATGAGTGTTTGGGTCTTTATCCGCTTAATAGAATAGAATTAGTATAAGGAAGTATGTAATCAAGGCGGTATTGTTGAGAGGAAGCTTTTATAATGTAAATACTGCCGTATTCACCGAATTAGAACGTCAGTCATTCAATTGTTTTAATGCATGTCTATATCTACGAGGGAGAAAGCCTCCAACCCAGATACGCAGATTAAATGCATTTTAGTATGATTTTTTAAAGAAAGTTCGGCCATTCCCAGATTTATTGTGCTATGACCACGAATTTCAAATTTATATGTCAAAATGATATCTCAAAAAATGAAATCTTGAGTTAAATCGAGTAAAAGTTGAAATTTTGCATGTTATAGTGGCAGAAACTGTTAAAAAATGCAATATTTTAAAGTTTTTGCATAAGGTATAAAGTTGTAAATTTCAGTTTATTTAAAAAAAGTGTGCTTTTGCACGTAAAAGGAAAGTTGATTTTAAAATGCACGTAAGGCACTTAAAAATCGTCTTTGGAAAGTAAAATATTGCAAACCTAGTTTCAAAAGTGGGTAATAATTTGCAATTTTTAATTAAAAAAAAAATTAACAACGTAGAAGTCTAAACACGTGCGACACATTTTTAAGTGTAGAAGTAAAAACTTGGATTTTTAAACCCGTGAAGGGGAAGGAATTAAGGAAAAGTAAGACAAATACTACGTGTTTCTTAAAAAACATGCATTTTTGTATGAATTTCACAATTCTGTCAATTTTTTGTACCATCAACACTTTACAATTACAAATGTGTACATTTTTTGTCATATTTTGAAGAAATCACGTACGGACACGGACAGGTGGAGAAAGTTGGGTTCTCACTTTTTTTGGTTATTCTTACATATCATGTTGTAGTTACAACCACGACCTGCTTTATATCTCTTGTGATTTAATTCGTCAAGTGTTATCTTCAAGGAAGATGTTATTATTGTTATAATTTATTCATTTATATCATGTTTGTAGTGCATACAAAGTATTTTAATTCCATATCCTTTTTGATTACCAGCTTGGTGGTCGCGATCATTTGTAAAAGTTGTCAACTGTAAAAGCAAAGAGTGTCGAGTAATGCCAAAGATTCACTTTGTCTAGATCATTTATATTCTAACCATATGAGGTAGTGTCATCCTGCAACCACTTATTTTTTTTTGTTGTATTACTAGTTTTCAAATTTTCTCAAAAAATTCATAACATCAATATGCCCTACTTTGTAGTGAAAATGTAGTATATATTGATTGACTTCTGTGTTGTGGTCAGCATGAGAAATCCAAGATTTGCATTTCATGTCTAATCAAACAGGATGTGCTGGTTCTAACGACCCGACGTAAATTAAAAGCAAGAATATTTTAAATTAACATTTAATGTTGTAAATAATTGGAACTTCAATCCAAAAGTTCAACCTACAAATTAAGGAAATACAAGTATTATTGGCATTTGCCGTAGAAGAATATGCTAAAAAATCCCACTCACTTTTCCCTTTCATAGGGCGGGTGCTTTGCATTTGCTATAGGGGGTAGGTACCCCTAGTAGGTTAAGTCATGTTGGGTTAGGTTAAGCCCTAGTTGGTTAATTCATGTTAGGTTAGGTTAAGTTAAGCCCCAGGAGGGTAAGCCATGTTAGTTTCGGTTAGGTTAAGCCCTAGTTGGCTAAGTCATGATAGGTTAAGCCTATTAGGTTAAGTCATGTTGGGTTAGGTTAAACCCAAGTTGGTTAAGTCATGTTAGGTTAGGTTACGCCCTAGTTGGCTAAGTCATGCTGAGTTAGGTTACGCCCTAGTTGGTTAAGTCATGTTAGGTTAGGTTAAGGCCTAGTAAGTTAAGTCACGTTAGGTTAGGTTAAGGCCTAGTAAGTTAAGTCACGTTAGGTTAGGTTAAGCCCCAGTAGGTTAGGTTAGGATTCATTTCTTTCGCAAAATGTAAAAAATTGTAAAAAAAAAAATAAAGTCCAATCGATCATTCAATAATAAAGTTGTTTTGAAATTCTAGCCCATATTTCTGAAACTATGATTTTTAAAAACCCATCATATTCATTTAGGACACTCTCCGTCCTAAATAGTCCGTCCTCAGTGTAGACTGATAAATCCTTTAGAACTGTAAATTGTCAAGAATACGAGCCAAGCTAGGATCTAAAAGCTTGGCACTGGTTTGGATTGCATATTGTCAATGTCATGCAATTTCATTTGACTTAAAAAATTGGAGAAATCCCAGGCACTGCTCCTTTATAATTAATTAGAGCATGGTTACTCCGTGTAACAGTACTTGGGATTTTTTTAAAACTTGTTTTACTGAGTAAAAAGAAAATTTCTTATTCAAACTCACAGCATGACCTAACTTTGCTCACGGTGTTTACAAATTATACCCATTCAACTCCCTGGCTTGGCATGGCAGGCAAGGTTGAAAACATTTTAGTAGGTATGCAAAATTTCTTGGGAAGAACAAAAAATAATCTCGGAATAAAAAACTGGATTTTATTTGCAAGGCTAAAAAATGTTGATGCGGATGGCTGACTGGCTGGCATTGCCAGTCAGTGATAGTTTTTCTTTATTTTATTTTATTTTGTTCGGCCATGCCAAGGAATTGAATGGGTTGACAACTTGGTACTTTGGATTCGCAATCCCATTGGAATGGCACGTAGTTGTAGCCGTAGTCGTAGTGAAATAACAGGATTTAGGTCATTGCTTTGCTTTCCGATGTAGCTTTTAGTCTAAGGTGCCCCAGACCATCTGTGTAAGGTCTGGCCCGGTAATATCACATTAGGTAAATGGTACTTGAATAATTTTAAATAATGTTGCCGGAACTAAATTGTTAGGTGTTGCGGCTTATGGGTTTTTAAATTGTGGCTGCCATGGCATATGGACGCATTGATTACTCAATAAGTTATATACCGATCTTTTTTTTTCATCTATTTTGGTCTCCATTTTTCCTTCCAAGTTAAAATTCAGTCAGTTTCAGCCTTTTCAGACTGGTAGCTATGTATATACTATATGTGGTTTCCCGATTAAAATGCTTCCTACTAGTATGGGTACCTTCCCTAGGTCAAATGAACGACAAACTAACAATCTCTACGTAAATTCTTGGCGATTTTGCACAAAACCTAGCTGGATGTGTTGATTTGAATGCCCCATTAATTAAATGTAAGTTTAAACTAACTAGTTAACTAACATAATTAATTCTACACGTGCTAAACAAATGACATATTTTCTCACAGTCAATCTTATGGAAAATTCAAAATTTTAATCAACCAAGGCTACTTGAAGCATTAAATGTGCTGATGCTGCTGAGAAATAAGATATGAATGTGATTGGTATCAAATCTGGTTTCTGAATAATTAATGGTAGTATTATATTAAATGTTAAAGAATTCACAGATTCAGTCACCTTCAAATTAACGAGATTTTATACTCACTGTATCAAATTTTACCTTGTAGTTGTAGAATGTAATGTAATGAATCAGTAGCACAAAGTACAAAGTACTTGCATTGGGATGAATATAATGAATGTCGTTCTTGTCATTTGTGACACAAGTGGTTGATCTTGGAATCGAAGGATTTATTTTTATAATAGTCGTGCTGTGCATGGAAGTAATACTCTATTATTATCGTTGATGGTAAAAATGGTACATGTTTTTGGTGTATTGCATTCCCTGCGTAGTTTAATTTAATTGGTAGTTATTTTTTAACCGATAATTCCAATTAGTTTCGGGGCCTATTTTGGGACTTTTTTTTGGAAAATGATGGGCTATTGCTCGATTTCGACGATTTTATTGCAGAAAAACCCTACCAGTCACAGGGAATCGAACCCCGGACATATATAAGAATTAATTTGCATATTATTTTGAATATTTTATTTTAACGAGAAGACTAAATAGTTTTTTATTAACTTGACTAGGTCTAGGAAAAAGAATTAAAGGCTAGAATCAATGGAAAATATGTCCTTGACTCAAAATGTAATGCAACTAATGATAACGTGCAGTTTCTGTTCATGGCATGTGGATTTCTTGCTACACGTGTGTCCATATGTAAATAGAACCTATTCACTCGTGTACATATTTATTGTGGTAACGCTACACTAATAATAGTCCTAGTCAGTCAGATTTTGCAAAGTTATTCGTAGTTAGCAAAAAAAAAGTTAGCCCGTGTCGGTGCCACCGTAGTGCGGTGACTATGATCATTTCATTTCATTTCATGTGGGTGTAAGCATTATGTATAAAAAATCAAACCTTTAATTATTTTCGTGTGTCAGCCTTCAATGACCTTGTGTATTTATTTAATGTTGTGAAACCAACGGTGAAGGTTAGATGGTTAAATTACCCGTATTTTTTGACAATTCATTGTCCGTCCTTGTTTTTGTTTTTTTTTAATTTAAATTGACTAGGAAGGATTTGTCTTGCTCGTGATGTAATGGGAATTAGGTTTTATGACCGTAATACCGCATAAACAAAATATTATTCTTCAGAATTGTAGATCATTTTGAAATTTATTTGTATTTGGTACATTCTGAGTCAAGTGATGGCTTATCGTCTATTACTGCTCAAAATGTATACTAAATATGACTAAGTCGGTAGAAATGTTAGCACCTGACTTAAAGTTAAAAAAAAATTGGAAAGGTCAGCTCAGTTTGAGTTGGACTGGCCCATTGCCCATCCAATAATGCCGAGTATTTTTTTTTTCTGTTGGGTAAACAAATCATAAATGAGTTCCTTCACATTTTCCTGGCTGGTGGAAGGTACACATGGACACCTTGAAGAATGTACCTAGTTACCGTTATCATCGAACCATTGATATTCATCTTAAACGAACCCTTTGAGAACGAGACATTTGAAAATAATGACTAACTACGTATATTGTTGTACGTACATTGTTAAAGTTTGAGGTAAAAGTCAGTATGCGGCCCAATCTTTTTAAAAAAAATGGTTCCGGTTAGCTAAATTCTTTTCTCACGCTCACTCTGAATGTACTTGTACCTGTGCTAAAATATATTGCAGCGATTTCTCTCAAGATTTGCAAGTACAAGTATGGGGTAGTTCATAATCACTGCATGATTCTCGAGTGTTCGATAAAATGATTATCTCGATTTTTCCACGATTTGGCTACAGATAATTTGTGGATCAAATCGTATATCTCGTGTTTTTGACGACAACCTTAGGCTTGAAGCCGAGGGAAGTGAATATTTATGAACTACCCTGTATTTTATTGAAATTGGCGGCTTTTTGAATTTTTGTATTGAAAAAATATAAAGCGGAACAAGTTTCCCCGCAGCGCAGATTTTCTTTTCGGCCACCGCGCTTTGACGCAAAAATATAGATTAAGATTCACTGTCATGTCATGTTGTGGCATTTATTTATGTGTTGTTATTGTTATTTTGATTATTGTTACAATTGCAAAACCAAAACCCATTGTATTATGTATGTATATGTGTTACATTTAGTGAGAAGAGAGTGGGTTCTCAGATTCCCGTTATAATTTCATTCTTATACCGTGAAGAAACTTTGTTTCTAGCCCTCGGGCAACTTCCTTTGGCATCCAGACAGAAACTGTACTTGCTTACTATGTAGAAGAAGAAGAAAAAAAATTGGCCATCCAAGAAGTTTTATACCTAAGGGGGTAATAAACTGTGTTAGTGTTAAGCTTAATCTGGGAAGATTGACCTGAAATGAGTAGGTAGGTATGGCCAAGCCAGATTTTCGTGACAGAGATGGTCCATTCAATCCTGTTTGCTGTTTTGACTAATCAATCAATGCCCTATCATTTACATATGCTTTGTTTCATCACCAATCTATCAAAATTTCTACATTAATTTTCAACGGCAAGGTTTTAATGGTTTTCTTCACTCGGGTTTCTGTAGGAAAAATACTGTTGACCCGCGAATTCTCGTTATAAATGCTATATTTGATTTTTTGTAACAATAATTTCGTAATTTTGACGGAGAAAGTCAAAACAATTATAAAATTTTAATGGTGGAAAATTTTTGATGTATGAAAATCTTGCTGACCTTTGTATTTTGTAACTTTTATAATTAATAATGATGTGATTTAGACCGTAGCTTGGCCCATAGGTCAGTCTTGTTATTCTAAATAAGAATCAATTATAAATATTTAAGGGTCCGAATTTTGTGTCCGGACGTGATATGTTCGTACGTAAGATTTGTAATTTTTAATGATGAGATTTATTCCGTGCACTCAGTGCAGTGGTCCAACCTGAATTTGAGATTTGAATCGTAGTGTAGTCAAGGTTTTAAGTCAAAGTAACATTATCCTTGAAGCTAAAGTTTTTCTTGCTCAAGTGTCTGCGAAATTTTGTCCGCTTACAAAGATGTCTTGAAACTTTGCAAAGTCAAAAATAGAATCAGTCTTCCTTTTTTTTCCTTCTTCTTCGGATCCAGAGCGTTGAAACTTTGTATCGTGTTCGTCTCATGTTCGATACTTTACGTATGAACGCATTCATGTATAAAATATTCATGTAGTTGTAGTTTTATATATTATTTTCTTATTATTTGTCAAAATGTAGTTTTCTTTGCGATATTCCTGGAGTTTTTTCTAGACTTTCATAAGCTGGATGACATTTTCTACAAATCCAATGCAATGGCAGTAATAATTTCATTTCTGATGCACCAATAAAAAATACCGACGAATTGAACCCTTATAACATTTTTACCTCTGACTTTTACCTTTTACGTAAAAATTACGTTAAAACGCTAATTTTTTTCACATTAGGTTTGGCTCCGCCCTCACTATATCCCGTTGCGTCTATCATTGAATTGGTTATGTAATAAAAGATTTAAGGCCATATCCTTGCATTTTGGACCATTGATCTGCACTATTTGCATCCATTTGACAGTCTCTAAGGTTGACAAAGTGAATTTAGTGAATGCAGTTGTCACCACATACAAGGATTTCATTTCCTACATGACAAAGACATTTCATTACGATTTTTGGCAAAAGCAAAAGGAAAGGCGCACCATCTGATACTAGACTTTCTTTCATTAGTAGTTTGGGATGGATCTTCTAAAATAGTCAATCCTAGTCAATATAGGCAGGAGCTGTAGCCGTGCAAGAATGGTAGTACACTAGTAACGTCTTTGTGAGAAAAATAAAAAAAAAGTCCTGCTTCTTCCTGACCTGATTTCTCTTGGACGGACATTGTACTCTACGCTTGGCAAATTACATACAAAGTACAATAGCTCAAAGAGGTAGACGATACGTAGTATATTTGGTATACTCCCTTTGGGAAATATACTGTGGAAATGGTTGGTTAAATGTACGTAGGGTGTTTCGTAGTTTTTTGCTCAGTTAAAGGTCGATTTAAGCTGTTTTTTGTAGCGTCATGTCTTACACGTAGCCTTTGTCGATTCACTATTTACAAATATATTTAAATCTCCCGGACAGAAAATTCGAGTTGTTAGTTATAATTCTCCACTGAAGATTTCCTACTACTAGGAGTGCCTCCCATATTCGAATTGGAAACCGTTTTCCTGGAATATTACGCGATGTCTAATCATACTTTACCGGGAGATGTCGATTAAATGAAATTTTGGAGATGAATTGATCATGAAATATTGTAGAAAAATTCTCCCTTGAACTCTTTCCTACTACAAGGGGTACCTTCCCTAGGCGAAATAGAAAGCATGCAATGAAATATACTCATTTCTTACCGCCGAGTCATTTATTTTGGTATTTTTTATACATTTTTGTCCGAGACGAGAAGCTTTGAGTATTTCGTTGCCTGGAAACTTACATTATGTTCATTTCGAATATTTTCTTTGGCAAATTAAATTCAAATACTCCACTTGGCTTGTGTTGACTTGTTTTAAGTTGAAAAACACTCGTGGGTGCTATTGTATTCTAATGAAGGAAAGATTGACGTTAAAATTGTGAACTCCAGACTCATACCAGGTTTCAAATTCAGGTTCTCAATTTGAAGTCTCATTGTCTTTGGGTGTCATGCTTTTGTTTTGTCTTCAGTCTCTCTTTTTGTGTTCAATTCAGTCTCTTTTTTGTACTTAGGTAATTTAAATTTATAATACTTGATCCGACCGTCAGGACGGCGTCGAGTCGCCGCGCCCGACGCGACGCGCCGTCAAACTTTCTTGGAATGTGAAATCCTACTATGTATTTATTATTATTTTACTTAATCTTCTTTGTCCACTCAAAATCTGCACAACACTTTACATTGTTTATTCGCGTATTGTTGTACTTGTACCAAGTTTTCGTATGCTTGGTTAAATTTGTTTGTTTAGGATGGAAGATTAAATAAAAGACTAGGACAGGACAGTAGAAACGGGAAAAAGTGGACAATGCGTGCTTACAACAACTACCACTACTGTATATATTTATTTTGAATTACCTGTGAGAATGTTGTAACTTTAAATAATGTATGCATTAGTTTTCTTACAATAAGATGACGATAGGACAATGGGTGCCATTGTTTTCCTACGCGTGCATGCAATTTTTTTAAAACATTTTAAGCGGAAAGATAAGATTTAATTAGGAGGTCGATCGTATAGTAGTGGAAACCCCAATTTTTTTTATGATGACCTGCCAATAATTGAATTATTTGTTTAGTTGAACTAGTTTTTTGGCCATTTCCTTGAAATGTTAGTCAGTCAGCCCTAAATAGGTTGCAAGTCATAAAAAAGTAGTATTTTGTTTGAAAATGCAAAAATGGAGCATAAAAATTTATTAAAATGTCATTTGAGTAGAGAATATGGGGCGGAACACCTTGGAATAAAGTATTATGTTATGTTATGTGGTAATAAGAATGCGGACACATGATGATAAATGAGGAGTGGAAATCTGTTGGGGAAAATAAAATAAACGACTTTGAGCGAGGAAGTCGAAAAGACCGGATTCGGGGTTTAACCCCGGAATCCCGAATCAAAGAGAGAATGACCCTGAGAATGTGTCGGGAGGCTTGCGGCGGCCTCGTGACTTGCTGTTCCTATTTACCATGGTAAATGTATTCTTGATAGATCCAAACCCTACCGGCACGTGAAGCCTTGGGTGTTTTATTTACAGCGCAGCGTGTGCAAAGCAGCTGTGGACTTTCAGTTCTAACTTCCGAATTTTCTGCACAATTTTTTGCATTATTCCTTAGGTTGATCGGTTTATTTACTTCCTGGGTAGATTTTTAAATTGATTTTTACCTTTTTTGATATGTATTGTCTGATTTTTTACGGTGACCGACCGGTACGCGATTCTACGGTGGTCAAGAATCACCAAAATGTTGATTTTTTTTAATTAATGAAAAATTCTTTTTTATTTGCAGCGTACGGAAAAGTATTTCTAGTCCGAAAAGTTGGTGGTCATGATCATGGTAAATTGTATGCAATGAAGGTGCTTAAAAAGGCTGCAATTGTCCAAAAGAAAAAAACTACTGAACATACTAAAACTGAAAGACAAGTTCTGGAGGCTGTGAGACAATCTCCATTCCTTGTCACCCTCCATTACGCCTTTCAAACGGATGCTAAGCTTCATTTAATTCTTGGTAAGTTCTCTCTAAATGTCTTCATCTCCACATTTCACCCGAATTCGACCGACTTGACTGCAAACCCGGTTTTTATCACCACAGATTAAATAATTCGATTAAGGTCAAAGGTAAAAGTTCTAGGAAACCTCCTGTCAATTTGACCTGTTGTCTAGAACATATGTTTTCACGTGCGTACACGTGTTCAGGAGAATATGGATACCTGGAAAGTACACGTGATCCATGAATTCGTAATCGGGTTTCTCTTCTTTTTTTTCCCTATGAAGAATTTGAGTGACTAGACTCAGACTCCTACTAACACAATTCTCCGAATTCCGGTGTCTTTCTCCGAAAGTCACGGAAGAGGAAGGAAAGTCCTAGAAACTAGAAGGCCAGGGAAAGTTTGCTTTCTCTTCTCTCCATATCTACGTCTCGTGTTCTTCCGTCGTTGTTGTCTCTACTTATACTCATTTTACATTAATTACGACTCAGTCCCACGTGGAACTCATATTGATTACCCGACCCATAGTCCACTATGTCCATATATTTTTTTTCTAGTCCGATACTTATGGAATTTTTTTTTGGCCCTCCCAGATTGTCGCATTGCATTGACATTAAAAGAACCACATGTTTTATTATTCATTTCGTGGGTTCGTGCAGGATTTTTTCAATGGTGATACGCGTAGCTTATGTTAACGTTACTGATATGGTCATTTAAATCAGCAATGGGGTAGGAAAGTCGGGTACCACGAAAAAGCCCAGGTCTTGTGGTGATATTGCGCCAAATACTTCTAGTTCATGAGAAAATCAGGTAGAATAGTGGAAACTCCGGAAAGATAGAAATTTTTTGTCTGTAGGAATACGGAAAGAATTTATAAATCAAATTAACCGATATTGGAGTACATAGTGGAATGTTCTCGATGGAATCAAATGTTTCCAAGAAATTTCCCAGTTGTTTGGAAATATTCTAGATTCCTGGAATAATAGAATCAGAGTGAGTTGGATTGTATAGGTCACTGATTTGAGCCAATTTCTTCGAGAAAGGAATCGACTTCCAGGTTGAGTTACGAAACAAGACAACGACGGATATGACGGATATGTTCATTTGTTCTAATGTGAAGTACGTACGTTGGAGCCTTCCTCTCCGATTTCGAGTTCCGATTCCAACGTTTCCTTGGAATTTGTATAAGTACGGAAATAATCTGGCACAGTCTGTAACCTATATTTTGCATAGAAAATCATATTTCCTTTTTCTTTGCTTGAGTTTAGCAGGTGTAGGATTTGAATTGGAAAATATTCCTTCCTGTCCTAACGAAGGTCAAAACCAAAATTCAGAAGGCTGACAAGGTAACTATTCGAATTGTACGTTAGAAAATTCAATTTCTTTCGGATTCCTCGTATGAAGAATTTAGAGTATCCCCGGAAATACGCGTTGGTAAATTTCAAACATTTCTAGTCATGAACTAAAATTTAATTGGCCTTTGTTTTATCAGGATAAATATTCGGGGTGATTTTTGCAAGAAGCTTCCTTGTTAAAATTGTTAAGTATGAGGAAGGTAGGTGTAAGGTATAAGTAGTGCATGTATCTTCGTACACGTACAACACGATCCACTCCGTTGAGGTTAGGATTCTTGAATAATTTGGTAGGTGTATTTTGGAATGGAAATGATTTGAAGGTCGCTTTACTTTTATTAATCGATTTTTATTGATTTCTTTTTGGTGAAAGTCCACTTCATATGTATTTACCTATATTTTGTTGTACGTAGAGTAGGAATTGCACACTTTTGGCCTTGGACAAGGTTTCTGGGTTTTGTGACCTCCACCACGACGTTAACCTCAACATGCAATAAGTGTTCACAACATGTCAAGTTTTGTAGTGATTACGTGACCTCATGCACCACTTAGTTTGACATTTTGCTGTCCGTGGTTGCTTGGTGCAACGGTTTTGAGAGAAATTGGATTTTTATCATCAATTTTTGAAAATGTGTAATAAATTCACCCGTCAATTGACATTTATCGTATATTTGTCGCATACATTAGGTTAGATTTTTGCGCGGAGATCGTGGGGTCACCCTAGTAGTAGGGAAATATTCTTTTTCTGTGAGTATTACACACTGGTATTCGAATTCGCACTATTTATAACGATTTTGATGCGTTCAAAAGCTTCTTTATCGACTTTTGGGCAAAATGTGTGTTATTTTTCTTGCTTTTCCGGAAAACTGAGTTGAAATTCCCAAATTCAGTGCTGATTTGTAGGAAAATGAAAATTTCTTCAACAGAAACATTTTTCTATAAGAAATTTGAGCCAAATTTGTGCCTTGAGTAATTACGTACGTTGAGTAATGTAAAACGTGAAGGTCAACTGATCAATAAATTTGATATAAAATGAAGTAATGACAGGTGTTTTGAAAATCTTCCAAGTATCTAGTTTCATACTGCATCAGTATTTTACGATCGTGATTACTTAAGATGTAATGTAACAAAATTTGTGTTAAACTTGTAAAGATCATGTGGTGAACGTAGTTTTTCTTGAGATGGTCGAGGGAGTCTTTTTGACTTGGATGTGTGTCAAGGCTGCATAAATAAATATGACATGGACTTGGACTCAGGTTTGGCATTCTAGCTGTGCTTGCTGTGGTAGGAACTTTGAGTAATTATTGATTGAGTGTTCAATATATAACTACACCTTGCTGCCAAAGACAAAAGGCGGACCTTTATACCTTGTTCGCTTGGCAAGGTAAGGTGGGAGTGCTTTTTCATTGTGGTGAAATTTAATTATTCAAAAACTCATGCTTTTCGCAATTAATAGATTAATCTAATCACTCCTTACTCACATTGCCACTCTATGAAATCAATATCGTTCCATTTGGATAGGAAGGTTAGTCGGTTAGTAGGGAAATGATGTAGTTAGGGTTGGATGTCCCCCCGGGAAGGCAAGGCTCCTGGTATTGAGGTCTCAGGTTCAATTCCTAGCCAGTCCAGTTCCGAATTCCTTGTACGACTGGGTGTTCGCACGGTACTTGGTCCTCAGAGATCTTGGTTTAATTATCTGGATAAATGGGGCCTCTCAGCCTCTAGAGTAACTTCTCCAGAGAAGAGTCACCTCATTGATGTCAATTCAGGCATTCCAGCTTAGAATTCAGCTGATAAAGGGCGCGCAAATTTGAACTGAGGAAGTCTAAACAGTAACTTTTCTTAACCAGTAACGCTCGCGCCGTCTAGCTACTTAGTAGTTACTATGAATTTTTATACATCATTTAAATGATCCATTGTAAATTGCTTAGTTCGTAGTTTGTCACCTGCCTTGATTTCCTGTGTAGTGTAGTGGTAGTGTAGGTTACACAGACAGGTATTGTGATTTCAAAGTGTATGGACACATACAGAGTCAACTGTCAAGGGTAACGGAAACACCAAAATTGACTTGACAATTGGAATAAAAAAAAAATAACAGCGGTAGAGACACAACTCGTTTGACATGAGTTTAGCATAGGTTATAGCTCAGATTGCGACCTATGATAGCTCATAAGGGATTACTTTCGCATGTAAAATTCAGTATTTGTCTTATCGAGTGTCACCCATCACGAATCCCAATGCTTTATTGGGAGATTTTCTATAACTAGATATTTATTAATAGTTTTGGGGATATTTCTAGTACTCTGAGGTTTTTACCGATTTTTTCTTCACTTTTGCTTTCATAATTCAGTAAAGTGACCTAATGGGGTAGGAAAGTCGGGTACCAAGAGGATTATCCAATGATGGTTAAAAGCCATTTCGTGTAGTTGTCATAATGCAGTAGTGTATTCGTCAAAATGAGGTGAATTCTGAACATGCTGACAGGGTTGTGGGTTTTGGACGTAGTAGAAATAGACGACAAGCCATCATTTGACCATTCTTCTTAAATTGGATGTATTTTTACATGAAATGTGATTTCCTTGTTAAAAGTTCGCCTTATTGGCTGACTACTTTTTAGTTTGTATTGTGTTGTTTGTCTATTTGGTTATATACATATACATAGGAAGGTAAATATTTTGTAACCGTGTCAGATACCCTCATTAAGTCTTCGTCACATTATTCACATTCCATTATGACTAGCGACGTTTTACTTAGCTATTAGCTAGTTTATATCCCACAGATGAGTCCTGTCCTCTGACATACATGGCCTAATTTCATGAATTTAACTATGAACTTGGATTTTCCCATTCATGGTAATACAATGTATAGAATACAAATACAAAACGTAATGTTTGTTATGGATGTGATGGGATGTGGTAATCTGAATTGACCTACTTTCATAATAATTAAGACACAAAGTTTCTGTGTATGTTGATGGACTTACTCATTATGTGGAATATCGCTGGAAATTGGAATTATATTTTATATGTATATGATTTTACGACCCACCGTGTGGAGTTGTTTACTTTGCTATTTAATTGGGTCAGATTTATGTGTTTTTATTTTTGGGACAATTTAATGGAAAGTACTGCTTGAGTCACGCAAATGAGGTTGTGCTAGGTCAGGTCAGGTTCGATAGTCCATTTCCGGCCTTTCATCCATTAGAAATAAGGTTTTACGACACTTTTACTTACTCTATTAATTAATAAGGCCGAATATGTGTCGTTTTTTTAGAGTGAAAGTAATAGCCAAGCACGTTATCACACGATCAGGTTAGATTCGATAGGCATTTCCGGACATTCATTCTCAAATTTTGAATGACGTCCAAAATTTGGTATTTTTTAGGACAGGACTAATTTTAATTAATACGGTCAGAGTCATGGAAATGAAGTCAGGTCAGGTTCGATCGACTATGTCCGGCGCTTTAGTTCTACTTGGCTCAATCTGTTTAAATTTCGGGGCTATAAAATTCAGTCAATGTTCAGTCACTTGTAATTTTGTTGGCAATTGAATTTCAAAATCTTCCGTGGTTTTTCCTATGGTCACACTCCAGAGCTTTGACCTTATTTTGGTGTAATAATTGCGGTTAGGTTAGGTTGGCCAGGCCATTTAATACCACACACACAGAGTGTGCTGTGCAGTGAATTTGGTACGCCTGGCTTGGCCTGCATATCTTTGTGAATGTGTTACGTTTGATTCTTCGCGTGCAACTAAGAAATAGGTCAAGCAACATTGTCTATAGATATAGTAATCGTATTGGGCAAACGATATATAACAAATTAAGGTATTCCGGCTGAGGAAGTAATTTTATTATACGTATGTCTTACTAAATAGAAGCAATTCTGGCATGCAGGCTTTGAATACAATGCAATAAGTACAGATACATGCTCCATTTCACGCCGAGGCTCGTTTAATTGCTCTTATAATGAGAAAGATTACAGTGTTTGTGCATGCATCTATTTATTTTAAAGTAATTATTGGAACGTGTGGTGAAAGCTAGTTGATCAAAGATTATTTACATCGAATACTGTATATTTGATTTCTTTGTTTTTGACACGAGCCGAGGTCAGAGTATTGCTGATGCCTTTTTTTTATTATTTCGTGGATGAACTCTTGTGGGTTTAGTACTCTGATAAATTTAATTAGTCTGCCAATATGTCATTTCTTGGCTCCTACACTTTATTAAAGTAATTAACTAACTTGTTAATTTTATTTTGTAATAATTACATCACTTGTTCGTAAAAATGAAAGCCATATACAAAACTGTGAGGTTTTTACCTTGCATACGCAGGGGTTTTTTCCACTTTCGCTTTCATAAATCCGTAAAGTACCATAATTAGGTAGGGAAGTCGGGTACGACGAGGATTATCCAATGATGGTTGAAGGATATTGGGTGTAAATGTCACAGTGCGATAATGCATTCGTCAAAGTTTGGTGAAATCCAAATCTGCTGACAGGGTTACGGGTTTTTCTGTCTAGTAAATAGACGATAAGCCATTATTTTATCATTTTTAAAGATTTTGAGCAAGTTTTGAATTGAGCAAAGTATTGAATTGAAATAGAAAACTTTCATTTACAGTCTTATTATAAGTACTTTATGTAGAGATAAGGAACAGAATGGGTTGCTTTCTTAGCACAGCTCAACTCAGGTTAGTTTGTAATTTGTGATGTTATAAAAATGATGTAAAGTTGCGCAAGTGTAGATAGTGAAACGTGACTGTATATGATTTTGTGTTAGATAGAAAAGAGATGCAGTTGCAGAGTTAGTCGTCGCACTCGTAGTAAGGCAGTTTTTTTTAAATTGTGTCAGTAGGTTATGGACATTTGCCTCAAGATATACTAACGTAGAACGTACATATGGATAGAGATGGAAGTAGCAACAGCAAATGCAATAAGCGAATTACATTACAATGATGGCGCTTACGACGCACAAACCACCACCTCAACAATCCAACCCACCAAATACATACTTACTGCAAGTGCTCCTCCTCAATTGTCATCATTATTGTTATTGTCATTTTTGTAAGCTCAAACCATTACCGTACGTAACGTACGTATGGTCTTAATTTTCGTTTTCACAGATGAAGTCATTGCCTACAGCGCCATCTGCAGCCAGCGGCCGACTTTTGAGGAAATAGATAAACAACTGTAGAGAATGTAAAAAAATGGAATCCATCTTTTATCAATTTTAAGGCAGCTACCTCTAGTAGTAACAAAAATTCTATTTACCTTGTTACGAGGAGTGAACAATATATAAGTTTCGGACAAGCGTAATGTCCAAGGATTTGAACCCTTGGCGCAGCGCCTGCGTTACAGAGGGTCCGCCAACATATTCTGGGCACTGTTAAAACTTACCTTAAAAATTCAGTTTGCGCCGATAATTCATTGTAATTTGTAATATTGTGTTTCTGTTTATGTTTTTTGTATTTTTCTTACAGCATACGTTGAAACTGAAAATTAGGTAAGGTTAGAGTGTTGAATTCTGACGGAAGTGTGACAGAAAAAAGTGGACAGATAGACAGACATACTTATTTTGTATTATGTTGTTCTTTTGTTGAGAATTACCAGATGAGAGAGTGGATTATGTAATTTAATGTTTGGCTGACTGTGACTGACTCAATGGAGTCATCAAAAAAAAGAAAGACAACAATGGGAACACCAGGTCAGGTTCAGGTCAGCCGAGTAGTCATACTCTTATGTGTAACTTATACAGCTAAAACGTTATAGTAATATGTTGTTGCTTTGGTTTCCTTATCCCACGTGTTATATCAGTTTCCTTTTTTAACATAATTGGCTCCATTCACTTTCTCTCGTTTGTGTACGTATGATTTATGTAATACATTGATCTATTCATTATTGAATAAATTAGTGATGTAACTCCTAGATTATTTTTTAAATAGGGCTGCATTTTTAGTAGGAGTGTTGTTTTGGCTCGTAGTTGATTATATTTGTATCTATATATTTATTCAGCAATTTTTGTAGCTGATTTTACCACGAGGATTCTTGTTATAAATACCACCTTTTCGTACTCGGAGTTTCGATCACAGGAGCATGTATACATGCTAGAGATCTGGATTTTCCTGTACAGTTGTTTTTTTACTGAATGAAAATCTCATTTCCTCAAGGAAAACGCGAAGAAATTATTACTTACTGTTTTCCTTATTGCGGTGTCAATTAAAGAGATTTTTCTATCGAAAATGTTATCTGGCTTCGTAAATGTAAGCTTTAATTGCGATTTATTTGATTTTGTTGAGCTAGTCAGGAGATTTACTAGTCAGTAGCCAATTTTTATGACTAAAAATCACAAGGTCAGTCTTGGCATTCCAGGACGAACTCACCTTTGCTATATGCAAAATGTTAGGGCAGAAAATTCCAAAAACTCTAGGGTAAACAGCGCGAAAACCCCGCACTAAAGTTATGCTCAAAGTCACCAGTGGTTCATATTATGAGGTGAAGCCTCCAAGACTCCGAGATTTAGCCCTAGTTACCTAGCTAGTATTTTTTGAATATTTGTACATATTTCAGTTATTTTTCAGAAAACACCTTTCTTAACTTTACATCTGCTCTTTTGCCTTGCCTACACTGATTGTACATTTCATTCCAGCAGTTGTAATATGGTAACATGCTAGTTTACCCCGTTCACAAATAAGGCAAAGCGAGAAGTACTTCAAATTTTGTAAAGTACTTGAATGGAAAGCAATGTGGATTTTATTTACAAGTTTCAAGTTTCATTGTAAGTTTTATTCTCACCTTTCCTTTAACTCTTTGGGTTTGGCATCTGCTGTTGTTTAACCACTACATGTAAAGCGTGCACTCGGAATAATCGCCCAATGTCCATTATCAACATCTTGCATGGTTTCCGAACATTTCCTGTACAAGATAAACCATATTTTGCCCTATACATACACACATGCATATACATATACATATACATATGCTTAAAATTAAATAGAGAGCGGAAAAAATGGATTTTATCCGTAACTTGCGGTTAAATTACTGAAGAGAAGAAAAAAAGATAGTGCTGGTGCCATAAGACTAGTGTCTTATTGTATTAGATTACATTACTGAAACAAACAGGAGCAGATGGGTTAAGGTTGAGGTGGTGTGGTATCTGTATGTGTCTGCAGTCCCTGATTAAACATGTGCTTGAAAATTAATATCTTAGTTTTTGTCTATCGTGTTACTATGTCAAGAAAATGCGGTCATACTGTTGAATTGGTCAATTTTGAAAACTAGAAGGCTTTCATTATAGCATTAATTATTCAAGAAGGTTAGGAAGAACTTTTCATGGCCATGGCCACGGTCGGCACAATTTCGGGCTATTATATTCATGGTAATCGTCGTTGTTAGCTGAGTAACGACGAGGGAACCATTTAGCAGAAAAACTAACCGCAAGTCGATGGAATTTCGATATCCTCGACTTAGAGCGCTTTGAAATAATTAAAAAAAAAACATTCGGATACTGTCCCTTGAGGAAAACGAGTCATTTAAGAATTTTTGAATATATGTCTTACCGCACGTGGTTCTTGGCTGGTTCTTTAAATTCAACATGTGTCAGACATTGTTCGAATTCGAATGGCATGTGTCCGAAATGTGCCTGAATTTTTATATATTTATACCAGTAAGGACGGCTATAGTTGTACAGTACAGGACAGGACACCCCATCAAAGATAATATAAACAGATATTGGAACTAAAAAAATCCATTTAGAATTGGAATAGGAAGGATTGCCCAAGTGTGGGAAGTATTGGATTTCACATATGGCCACCTGATGTATGTGCGTTTGTTCGTTTTGTGGACACACTTTACTTTTTCACTGAATTTCATATAAGGGGATTGGGCGTCAGGTGTGAAGGTCAATTCCATGTGATGTTACAAATAAAAATGCAGCTCGTGAGCTAACAAAAATGCATGAATGCATGGATCATGGTTATCATTTCACGAGGTGTCGATTTTTACAGTTTGTACTAGTCTAAGTCGATATTCATAGGTAAATGTGTATAGAGTGTCTACTTCCTTCTCTAGCGGATTTCTCGAGCTCCTAAGATATACATTTATTTAGAAAATACGTGCAAGATATACGGGGGTGTTCCAAAAAGAATGTGTCAGAAAGGTTGTCATTCCGCGAGGTGTCAATTTTTGCAGGGTGTATTAGTCTACGTCGATATTCATAGGTAAAGGGTGTCTTCTTCCTCATGTAGCGGATTCCTCGAGCTCCCGGAAAAAATGAGATATACCTTTTTTAGAAAATATATACAAGACAATTTTTTTGACACATTTGGGTTTAAACTTCGATATTCTTAACGGTTGCATCTGAAATATACGCTAAATCTACGGGGGTTGTTCCAAAAAGAATGTGTCTGTCTTATTTATTTACTTCCTGAACCAGAATTAGTGTATATCTCGCTTTTCTATTTAATTTGCACAGTAGAATGGGGTGTGATGAATGTATTTGCACCACGCTGAATAATACTGGGTTGAGATTAGCAATGATAATCCCAAGACGACACTTCCTTAGATTTAAAATTCAATCCTCCGTGACTTGTTCCCACGGATACATAAATATCCGACAGAATAAAATAAATTCGTGGAAGTCTTTACGTTTAAGGAACTCCAGTTACTTTTTTGGCTTCACTGGCTTTGACCTCGTTTTTCTTAGACTGAACGGAATTGAATCCATGGGTGATGCTCTTTGTGAATAATTTAGTTCCAAGCACAAGCACATAAGCTCAAACACAAAGTTCCATGGAATGGAATGGAAGTTTTCTGAGAATCAAATGATTGATGTCGCGGATTGACATGGCGGTTATGTGTACCACGCCATAGCCAGCCAAATCTATGTATGTACATATGTTTTTATGTACATACAGCCACATTCTTCTGTTCTTTATCTGTCTGGAGGTCTATGTAGTATTTTTTTATTTGAGCGTCTCTATTGTGGGACCAAGGGCAAGGAAATTAACTAATTGTAAATGACTTGGCTAGATAGTGTGGTATGTGCTACAAATAACGAACGAGGAAATGATACAAATTGTGTAGACGCGTTTTTTATTTGCTGATGATGTTTTTGTGTAAAAGGAATTACACTTCCTCTATCGAACGCATCCTGCAGTCGAATTGTGACTGGAGTCACAGTTTCCTTCATTTATCGAACTATTGTCTTATTTAGCCGTTTTTTTGTGCGTTAAGCCAGTTCGGTATATGGAAAGTTAACTCTAGAACAAATAAAATTAATAATTTTTTCTGTGTACCGTATTTACCGAATTAGAATGGCTAGCGTTAATACTTTTTCAGCGTTTTTATTGCCAAAGTCATTCATTTAGTGGTCAAGAAATCAAAAGGAGGTTATATGACCTTGTATATGCTAAATATTCGAAAAGTAACCCATTTTTTAAGAAAATAGTCAGCTCTTTGCATATGACCCAATTTTTAAAAATCTAACCCATCTCGTCCATTTACTTTACATTAGATTTCGGTTTTCTGTTTTCCGTAACGGTTTGGGTGCGAGTCGTTTATAAAGTGCGCCTGAAAGTGCAAATCCATCATTTCACACTTAACATGTTCTTAGACATCGATTCCATCCAATTTTTTCCTCTCTCTAAAGGTCTAACTTGTCTGAGTAGTACGAAAAGAATGGCCCCATGAATAGGAAATCTATCGAATTGACCTACTTTTTATGTTAGACACGATTTTTATACATTTGTTCGTGTGTCGATCGTGTCTTACGTCTACGTGCGCCGCCGGTTGGACTTGAATCCTTTTCCCTCATGAGAAATTGAGAATGATTATGAATGATTTTTGGATAGAACGTTTAAACGTTGAGCAAATTGAAGGATGATTTTACATCTTCACCTCAGGGAAAATATTCTTACTAAAATCAATGATTTAACCAAGTAATGGCTTTCAAAAAGTGTGTCTGGAGTGTAAGACAACATCATTGTGTAGAAGAAACTTATATTTTCCGAATTTCAACTAATAAGAATATTTTTGGGAATAGTTGAGTTCCAAATCGAACTGAAAAAAAAAATTACGCTTCGGAAAAAAATTCTGTCACTGATTACTTACTATAAAATAAAATCACCACAATATTAATGATAAAATAAAATGAGACAGTGGAAGAGCAATCCTTTTCTATTAAGGAATCTGGACATTGCCCTCGTTTTCCTCAGTAGGGATGCACTTAAAGGCAAACAAACATCTGCGGGATTCCTTTTATTGGTCACAAACACAATTTCCCTGTGGTTATTCCCTCGTGGAAACAATTCGCAATGTTGTTGACTTACTTCCTGGTATATTAGGCTCAGCACTACTCGTGCTAAAATGAAATTACTGGAATTAAAACTGTGAACATTCTTCTTAAGTACTTCTCGCGCACGGCGGGAATCCTTGGTGAACGACCTAACGGTATTATTTTTCGCAATTGTATGACTCGTGGAATTTTTTCTTTTTCAAGCTTGGAATTTCCAAATATTTTCATTTTTTGAGCGATTAAGATTGAATTTCTATTATTTGTAGTATGTTTTTATTTTTTTATTGGACGTTTTACAACATTTAGGGTCGATTTAGTGGGAAATTATTGAAAATCACGATCTGGGTTCGATTTCTAAGCTTTTTATGTCTGTCCATTTTTAGTATTTAAAGTGACAGTAGTGCGTAGCAGGTAGTAAGGTGAAATTGACACATTATTGATAAAGTTGAATGGATAGGGAAGTAAAAAATGGGTGTATGGATGTGTTAAGTGATGAAAAGAATTTATTCCCATTTATACGTGTAATAAATTCCATAGTTGAGAGCACTATTCTTTTTTTTTCTCTCATTTTGTGCACACAGTCATGTGGGATGTGTGAAAGTTGCAAAATGTTGACCTACTTTACTCCTGCGATGTACTGCCAGTATTACCAGTACATTCTACAAGCACAAGCACAAACACTAAACGTCTATAACTTCATCTCCTTTGCTTTATGTACTTTGTCTAAGCATTCGCATTCCTTTGCTTCAAGTTTATATGGTGTCCGTATAACCTGCATTCACACCGGACCGGACCTTACAATAATACATAATAATACAGGGTAGCTCATAAGATTACTCGTACATCAACATTAATTGACGTTTTTATTGACCACCCTGTATTTTTGCTTTTTTTTTACCTATTTGCACCGGTCTTATAAAAATGTCAATGTATTCAAGCTCGAAAGTTTATTAATAAAAGGCTATTATTTGGCTGGTGGTTAGAAAACTTGGTCCTCTAATTTACAACAGTTAGTCTTGTCTAATCTGACGTAGGGCGCAGACATCTTCAATAAAAACAGTTTAAGAATGACGCAGATCCTTAAATTATTTAACTAGCCGGTTAGTGCATATAACGGTCTTGTCGATTGTTTACTTTATTTTTATGAATTTCTCTAACGTCATGATCACTGTGTGTCAAAATTGTCTCTGCGAGCTTGTATTGTACTTGTTGATTTATCTGTAGCTATTTGATGCGCGCTACACATGTTTTCCTGTAAACAAGTGTCATTCCATGATAATAGAATGACGCGATAGATCGTAATTGGTAGTCCAAGTAAAATTAGTGACGATATAAAAACTAGTATCATCTGTACCAACTTTTCACAAATCCTGGATTTATTTTATTATCAGAATCTTCGCGCTTCTCCAGACTTCATGTCAGATTTGCGTGTATTCTTAAGAAAATATGTTGTGGTAAGAAATTGACAAAATATTTGCTTTGAATTTGTTATTTCCGAGTATTTAATCGGTTCCGGTACTTCGCTAGGCTACAGCTACAGAAATGAATAAATTCGCAGTAATCATTTTCCCTTGAAGATTTGATATTTTTTTTTCAACTTGTTTTGAAAACATAAAATGCGGAGGAGTAAGGCTCGTGGATCTTACTTAGTATCATTTGCATGGGTTAACCTATGTTGTGGGAAAGGCCAGGCCAGGCCAGACTATTTTTAGCGACCATGACACATCTTACGAGGAAACACTCGCTCAGTGGCAGCATTCCATCTGGTAATTCATTCCAATGGGAAATACCATTGCAAAATCCACTGACCCAGACAAATCTTCTCTAATGCAATAAGTACATGTGCAATAATTTTGAAATAATCTTTCAACGTAACTTTTAGATTTTAACTAATTGTCTGCGTGTCTACACATTAAGAAGCAATTCAAATTTAGGTCAAGATAAGATTACCTGATTTAGATTTAACTACTTGGCTTCATTAGTGTGTAGGTTTTTTAGTACTCTTGACAGATGACAAGTTGGAATTAATAGAAAACATGACCAATTAGTAACACGGAACAATAAATAAATCATAAGAGCCAATAGAAACAACAGTTGCATGTTGTGGGATGACATATCACACATTCTTTGTCAAATGATACCTTATCGTTTATCGACGGAAATTTAATTAAGTTTCAGTTACAAACAGATTGTATTTATGTATTTACGCAATAAATAGATTTGAATAATGGAGATTACATGCAGTATCCATTATAGTAAGATTATTTATTGCTTGGAGTGGTCACAATTGGTGGTGACTGTGACCCAATATCTAATTTAAATATTGTTAGTGTAGGATAAGGAGTCAAGAGTCAAGATTAATTGGCAGCAACGAAGAATGGATGTTACAAGATGACTATACCTACCTCAATACATAATCCAATTATAATTTATTATCGTAATGAAAGTAAACCTGTACTGTATTCCACTTTTTTTGGTGCATTTGGCAGGTCAAATGATCATGTGACATAATTAGGTCAGTTAATCACGTGACATAATAAGAAGTTGACATCTTATGGTAACGGTAGGTCTGAGACCTGATTAATTTTGAGCATGGGTCTGACTTTGTTCATGGAAATATGTAATTAATCATCTATTATTTATATAGTGTCATGTGATACAGAAATTAAGAGTGACTTATTATTTGTATTATTTTCTAGTCAGTCAGTTGACTAATTATCCCACCTTAGCCAATGTTTATTAACACCTTATTCATACAAATTCATATGTACAGTACAAGTGAAATTTTACTCTTGCTTTTGCATATGCACGACATATTACACTAGTACAGATTGCAATAATTTTGTGTGGAGTTTTATAATGCCAGCCAACTTGTCATTCCCTAGATGCTCTTTTAATGACTTTGTCCCACATTCAACACGTTATTTAGCACAAACGTATTTTTATTACATTTCTGCGTGTATGCATTCAAATGGATGGATGGATGGAAAAACGGGTGGCGAGAAAGTATTAAGTATTTATTTTCGAAATTATGCGGGTGTCAGGCTCAAAATACCAGGTGTAATTAATTTCGCATAATTATGGCAATATTTCATGAAAGTTTTTATGGAAAGTCGATTTTTTTTAAATTTTGGCCTTTATTTTCTCATTTTCTTGCAATTGTTGGGTTAGAATTTGAGATATCTGTGCCTAAAGCGTTATGTTGGTCGAATTCTTATAAGTCTTGAGGTAAATTTTGTTGGTTTATGATGAATTTTTTTTAATTTTACTTTGTTTTCTTTGATTACAGATTACGTGAGCGGTGGTGAGCTTTTTACGCATTTGTACCAAAGAGAGCGCTTTACTGAGACTCAAGTCAGAATCTACATTGGAGAAATCATCCTCGCCCTCGAGCACTTACACAAGGTCAGTATGACTTTTACGATTCATTCAATACAATTATTTGTACATTAAGTCCAAGCGCATTCAGAATTAGTCAATTTATTTTATTATGATAAAGAATTTCAGTTTTCGCTGTTATCAACATTATGATCTGTAATTTGGGTGGCTTGGTTTGAATTAATTATGAATATCACATTTTTCTTATTTGTAACGTCAATTTTTGTAATACAATGTCGACTTGCGTCACTTCATTCATCATTGTGCTTGTCATTGAATGTCATTGGCTGCCTGTACGATTTTGGAAATTAAAATGTGTATATAAATCTTACTGGGTGGTTCATAAATAACAAATTAATTGTGGGAATAGTCACACATAGCTCAGTAATGTAATTCTCCCATTATTGGCACTTCGTATTATTTTTTGTAGGGATTAAAGCGGTACAGTAGTTATGAACCACCCAGTCCCTGCCATACATACGTGTATATTAAATTTTGATCTTGAGAAATTCCGCCATGCCATTGTGATTCTACATTTGCCAACCTTGTGCTCAGGTGTATGGCCTTTAAGCAGTCAAGTCAAAAAGCAGTTTGAGCCGCATGTGTCTATAAAATGATTATGATGAAAGAATGATAATAAAGAATCTCAATGACATCTCGATCTCGTTCGTAAGTCAATATTAATGACATGACCGTGAATTTAGGATTTTAGTACCAGCATTCTTTATTTTTAACTAGCTATGTTAAATTTTAATTGGTCATCATTTTTCGACTTTGAATTTGGACACCCAGTTAGACATTAGACATTTGCTGCTTTTGGTGTAGCCGCTATAGCCGCAATAAAATGCTGAATTGAATAAATATTTAATTTTTATTTCATTCACAATGGAAATGCTGATATGGGATATTATTTCATTACTTTAACCCTTGAATAAGTTCAGGGCAGTTAAACTTGGATTGTTTTTGACTAAATGCGAAATGAAAGGATATGCCGTGGGATACGAATGTGTGTTATTGTCAATAATAAATCACTTGTTTACAAGACTTCATGGAAATCAAAGGACTGACTGAGTTCTTTGTAAACAAGGAATAAATAACATTCGTTCTTCGGACTTGGAATGAAATGAAACGTTTTATCAATGTTTGTCACTTACGAGGAAATCACTTTTCCTGTTAAATGCTCGATGGTCTTAACGTTTAGGATTAATGACGGTTTTCCCTAATGGGCAGAAGAGCCGGGCACCACGAGAATGCCCAATGATGGTTAAAAGACATAGGGTGTAGAGTGGTGATAGTGCAGTAATGCATTCGTCAAAATGAGGTGAATTTGGAGCCTGAATAGTAGGTTTAGGGGTTTTCTTCTAATAGAAATCGACGATAAGCCATAATTTGATGAACTTTTCAAGAAAAGTTGTTTCCTTGTTAGTATATCCTTCGCATTACGTATTATTGTTTTCAAATTATCGATGACTCTGATTAAATATAAACCACAGGACTGTGCTATGCAATTAAAGGATTTAATTTTAGCATGGATAATTGTGTAATCAGAGAGATTGTGTAAATGTTATGCATTCTGATGTGATTAATTTATTACGATCTCGTTATGGTGAAATAATCACCATTTAATTTGCTGTAATTTGGAGTAGTATAGAAGAGAATGCTAATGCACTTGTAATTGTATCCTTAATTATTTCTCGGAATCCGTTTTAGGTTCAATGAATAATTTTATCATTGCTGACACACCACTTCCCATTTAGGTTCCCTCTTGTGATCGTTTATTAATTGCAACAAATTAGCAAGGATTAGTGTTCGAGCGACACAATAATATTATTTCCGATTTTCATTCATGGAGTGCTGACGGTTGAGGTCAATTAAACCTAGAATAATAAAATGTCCGATTGAATAACAAACAACCCATTGCGTTTGCTTTGTTCTGAATTGTTTCTTAATCAGCAAGTCTGGAAAAAATTATATTGTCCTGTCGTGCTGAAACCACGACTTTCTTTTTTATTGCGTCTCGACGACCTTAGTCGTCGTCGCCAATGAACTTTGATTTGTTTGTCTCCGTCTGTGCAAAATATTTTATTGCCGGGAAAACAACATTAAAGTATCGCAGGGTACAAAATGACCTTGTTATTTTTTTTTAAATGGTTTACAATTGATACGAACAAAGAGGCTTTAACTATTCCAATGTACTTTTTTTTGGCTAGTATGAGCTTACCTAGTATAGAAGTTGTTGAAATATTTTTGTAATTTGTAAGCAGTTTCATTTTTGTGACACATGATGCAAGGCGACAGATAGTGACGCTAACTGCTACATAAGTGTTTTAAGATTGAGATGTTGAAATAAAAATAACCTGTCAAAGTGTTTACTTCCCACTTTATCTTAATGTGTGTCTAAAAATAAGAGAGATTGTTGACAAAATACGCATTTAAGAAATTATGCAATTCTCGTCTGTATTTCCCCATTCAGAAGTTTTTCTATGTATTCAAAGGTAAAATAAGACCGTCTTAATCTGTCAGAATTATTTATGAACACGCGCCACTTATTTCTTCTAGATACGGAATTTTGTTTGTTTCTATTCCAAAATAGAATTGAACTTTGACTGAGAGTCGTTTGCGTAGGCGTGCGTGGCATTTTTAGTCGTCGTTTGAGATATATCTGGAAATGCGATCTAAATTCTTGTCAATGTTGAATCTATACGAATCGTTCACCTCAAGAGTTAAATTTAGTTTCTCTGTCTTGTCATTGTTTGCAAACTGAAACTATGTTTGGAAATTCCGTTGTATCGTTTGAGGCAATTGAATCTTCCACGTGTCTGATTCCGAATCCGAAATCGGGATTTTTATATAGTTTTCCTTGGTTCCAAGGAATCCTAGAATCCGAGCTCTGTTATTTTTTAATGAGGAAATTTTTTATACATTTTTTTAACTAATTGTTTTATTTTAATTGTTTTCAGTTGGGAATAATCTACCGGGATATCAAACTGGAGAATATTTTATTGGATTCTGATGGACATGTTGTATTGACTGATTTTGGCCTTAGCAAGGAATTCCTTCCACACGAAAAGGTAAATATCACAAGTCCAATTTCACATACAGTGCAAATTCAATAAGACTTGACAACACTTACTTACTGGGTAAGCTAATCCTCTTCAAACAAGCAAAATCGAGTTTGTTATTTCAAAACTGGTGATATTATAGTTTCGGAGTTCATTTTTTGCATTGTTTGGACAGTCTGAGCTTACCTTCTAGACAAGTTGTCAAATTATGCTGGTTATATCAACTAGTGTAAGTGTACTATGATTTGTCCCTCGAAAAAGCAATATCTTGTGCCATGTAGTAAACAACTCAGAAAATCTGTGCTGAAATTTCCCTCATTTCCGAAACAATTTGTGTGTTGGCTTTCTCCGGAACTTTCTCCATACTTTCACTTTGCTTTCGGTTGACACTTGACTCAGTCACCCTCATCTTGATTGTGCCATTTTGCCATACTAGCAAAAGCAAAGGCACGGGCATCGATCCACCACCCCACGACAAGAGACGGGAGCTGAGCTTAGCGGAGAATTGAGTACTGGCATTGACCTAAAAATGAAAAATTATATTCAACACACCACACATGAAATAGTACAGGGTTTTTACACAAGTCTAACCAAGGTCGTATCTATTAAACGGTTGAGAAATTGGTGTAGGGTGACACCGTTTTATTTGTTATATCAATACAGGGTGGTTCATAAGCGTTTTTGGCCATATTTGTTCAGAAGACCTTAGAGTACGTATACATTTTGTACTCCGTTTTATTCGGAATCCAGGTAGTCAATCGTTTGGCTCACATTTCATGCAGAAATTTTTGAGCAAATAAAAAATGGCATTCGGAATATGATCTGAAGCTGATTAGCATTTTAAGGGGCTTATTCTTCGTAGAAATAGACCATAAGCCATCATTTGACATAGAATGTGTGATAATTGAATTCTACCAGCGCACAACTCAGAACAGATCATAACCCCCGGTTGTTTTTGAATGCGTAATTAATTATTTGTTTACTAATTAATGTTTGTTTATTTGTTTCAGGAACAACGAACGTATTCTTTTTGTGGGACCATTGAGTACATGGCCCCTGAAGTTGTACGAGGTGGAAATACTGGACACGATATCGTAAGTCACCCTCAAAATTGTGAACTTATGAAATATTCGCAAATAAAATGGGGCAGGGAACGGCCAATAGAATTCTGGGTGTGGTCGAGAAACATTTTATCAACTTTTGAATTGAATGGAAAAGTTTTGTAAACATTCGTAACAATAGAAAATTGAGTGGGTTGGAGGGTTAGACTTGTTTACCTTGTCATGGTGGGCAGGCAAGCACATTTGGTCGATACTTACGAACAGTGCGGTTGAAGAGTTTTATTGTCAATTTGACAAATGGCAATTGACAATAGAGACTTTTTGCAAAATGCTAGTAGAGTTATGGTTCAATTCTTGAATAATTTATTATCAATATCTTTAGATATGCACGCATAAGTGCACAAATTGAATGATCACAATCGGCAGAAACAATTAGCATGTTTCGTATTAGGCATTAGAGTTTTTTATCAGTCTTTTTCTGGACGACTTATTGCTCGGAGTGTCAAGTGGCAGGGAGTTAAGGCGTCAGGGCAGCAGGTTACTCGATTCTCTTATATTTGTCGTATTTTTTGGTATATTGAATGTTTCTGAGAAAATATTTTCAGAAATTGCGCTATTTTCTTAGACATTTTTGAATTTTTGTGTGTTTCTCTTCTGCTGTTAAGGAAAAATTAATTCTAGATGTAAATATCACCAAATATCGTCAAGCTACGCAATTTTTTTTAAAAACATTCTAAATTTCTGACAGTTTTCGTAATAAATATAATTCTTTGAATCTACTTTCTAAGAAATCGTTTAATTTTTTTGAGAATAGATTGTTTTTCAATTGAAATCGCCGTTTTCTGCAATTTTTATGAGCTTTGTTGTAGGGAAAACTTTCTGGTGTAATTTAGTGCACTTTTTGGCCAGAACTTCTTAATTTTCACTAGTTGTATCTGAGAAGTAATTAAAATTATCACCTGTGATATAAGTTCGCACGCAATGAATGAGTCAATGTACTGACAGTGAGTCACGTAATTTAGCTAAAAAAAAATATTGGAATAACTACAATTGATTTCAGACACGCAGGGAACGAGCACTTTAATTTTAGACCGTGTTTGGACGTATTTCGCAAATAGTATTTTTGATAGTATCTGAAATACCTAACCGCTTATCGAGTAAATTTAACCGACTATTTCATTCATTCATTCGTGATCGCCGGCGTCATCTTTGTTTTCCTTACGATTATCGGAAAACTAATTAAGGAAATTGATACACAAATAGTCCGAACATCCCAGCCCACAAAATTACCTCTTATTTTGACTCAAATTAGTTCCAGAGGTAATTCCGCAGTTGTTGATAGTTGACGTTTGACGTGGACAAAAATGAAGAAAGAGAGTGAAATTCAATTGTATTAGGTTAACCACCTGTTGGACGCGCGTCAGTCCGGGATTACACTACCCGCCGCGCCATCGTAATCTGGTATGTCCGTGTTGGGATTAATTTTGTTAGAAACTTCCTAAAATTAGCTCAAGACAAAAGATCTTTAACACGTTAGACGTCATGGAGAGATACGGGAAATCTCTATTTTTGGATACAAACTTACTACTACGTTCTAGCTTACGAGGGGTGTTGTTCGAAAGTAAAGACCGGGTAGGATTTTTCAGACCCGCTTTCAGTCTTAACTTTTTTTGACGTGAAATAATTGAGTCAGATTTTATGCATTTTCATGATTCTAGCAGATATCAGAGGTTAGGTTAACAGGTCGGGACACCATGACTGTTTTTTAACGAATGGCTAGGACATATTATTGATATTTATGCTGCTCCATACAAAAATAAACCGTCGTAAGACGCAGTCCGTAGCTAGATAGCTAAATGGTGACCTGGGTTGAGGCTCTGATACTCACTTTTTATTGCATTTATGCGCGTTTCAGACCATTCTGAGCAATTTCGAAAATTTGACCTCTGGTGACCTGGGTCGGGGTCACCCTCTGACACTCACTTTTTATTGCATTTATACATGTTTCAAACCATTCTCACGTGTGGGTGTTTTTTGACGTGGATGTTGCGACCATTGTCTGACTGCATTCACATTTGAACGTAAGAAGTAAGGTAAACCGGGCTAAAAATTCCCTTTGAAAGAACCACATTCGAATAGTGTTCCTTGTAAAGAGCTATAAAGTTTTTTTTGTGGGATTTGGTGTAAACAAAAGTGTAATGCGTACGTACCGTACGTAAGGGTTTTGTAGAGAAAATTAGGAAGGAAAGATTTGGATTCGGATCGTTCGGTGCTGTGGTGACGTCCAAGAAAACCTGGGTTGGTTAGGTAGGAAATGAGGAAAGGTAGATGCATGTGCATGGATATGGATTATTCGGGGTTTTGGGAGTTTTCGGTGAGATCGATAAGTTGAGACCTGTGCTGTTGCCCTGGGAAGTGCGTACGTACGATACAATAAAAGAGATGAGATTTTTGGGTGTGAGGTGAAGACAATTCGGGAAGTGCGACGGAAGTTGAGCTAATCCAATTTTTGAAACAACATTTTGAATTTTTTGAATAATATTTCAGGCTGTTGATTGGTGGAGTGTTGGTGTATTGACCTATGAACTCTTGACTGGAGCATCCCCTTTCACCGTTGAAGGAGAAAGGAATACTCAACAAGAAATCTCAAGGTAAGTCGAAAATTTCAACAGGTGGTTGGGTGTGGATTTCACCTTTTAAGGGTATTTGGAGGTTTTAGGTTGATATCGACAATATTTTAAGGGTTTTTGGGCCCGAAGTAGCATTTTCTCAAGTATCGTCGAAATTTATTGGAAGGAAGATAAGTGTTTCGGTGTGGAATCCATCATTCTATTTTTAGTTTTTGAAAATTGAATAGAAATAGTTTGAAATTCGATCGTTTCGTGCTATTTTCACAGGAGCTTCAAATTTTTTAGTTTCTTACAAAACGGTATTCTTCAAAATTTAAGACAGGTTATTTGTTTTAAAAAATATCTTATAATTATTTCGGGCTTTCTTGAAAAATTAATGGAAAAGTTGACAGATTCCTTTAGAGGATTCTTAAGGAATTTTTTTAAATAATGTGTTCCTTTATGGAATTTTTTGTCGGGAATTGATTAAGAATCCATCTGAGGTATAGGAGGAAGTTCACACTGAATCGTAGAATCTCTGAAATTTTGTTTTACTAATAATTTTGATTTAATTCATGTTTTCAGGCGAATCCTAAGGATCGAACCCCCAATTCCAAACTACTTGTCAAGTCCCGTCAAAGACTTTATCAGGAAACTGCTGATCAAGGAACCTCGTGAAAGGTTGGGTGGCGGACCAAGCGACGCCGCGGAAATCAAGTCACATCCTTTCTTCTCCGTAAGTTTCTTTGAATAATAAATAAAATTATTCCGTGTACAATTTTTGTCTGACTGCAATTGTTAATTATGTATTTTTTTTAATTATTTTAGGGAATGAGTTGGACAGACTTAGCCCAAAAGAAAATCCCAGCCCCTTTCACTCCCCAAATTAGGGATGAGTTGGACGTATCTAATTTTGCTGATGAATTCACCAAAATGAACCCAGCTGACTCTCCAGCTATCGTCCCACCCAACTTTGATAAAATCTTCAAGGTATGGAAATCTGAAATCAAAACTAATCAGAAATATTTTCAAGAATTTTAATGCTAATTTATTTTTTTTTGAATTTTTAGGGTTACTCCTATGTTGCTCCGTCCGTTCTATTTAGTGATAATGTTATCAGCGAAGAAATTCTGAGGCCTTCTCAAGTGGTCAACTCAATGGCAATTTCCGTAAGTATTTTTTTTATCAATTTACTTCGCTTGTTTTAAATATTTGTAGAATTTTCTTGAAATAATTTATTATTTGTTATCAGGGATCCCCATTTTTTGATGCGTACGACTTGGACATCAGTAGTGGGATTCTGGGAGACGGCAGCTTTTCAATATGTCGAAGATGTGTGGAGAAGGCGACTGGAAAAGAATACGCTGTGAAAATTATAAGTCGAAAAGTTGACTGTCAATTAGAAATTAGTCTGTTGAACCGGTGTCAGGGTCACAGTAACATAGTTCGCATGCACCAAGCATTCCACGACGAGGTAATTATTTTGTGTGTTTTTTTTTAATTACTGCGGGGTAAACACATCGATAAATATTTTGTAACGTTATTTTCTATTATCTTTATAGGCACACACGTACATTGTATTGGAATTATTGAGGGGTGGTGAACTTTTAGACCGGATTAGACGGAGAGAAAGATTCACGGAAGATGAAGCAAGTCAAATCATGAGGAAACTCGTCGGTGCAGTTCACTTCATGCATTTAATGGGGGTTGTTCATCGAGACTTAAAACCAGAGGTCAGTATAGTCGCCATTTTGAATTTTAATCGCCATTCTCCTACTTTGGCATCCAAAGTCGCCATTTTTAAAAAATATTGAAATATTTCACCCCTTGAATGAAATTGTCATTGTTTTTTGCAGAATCTACTTTTCGTCGACTCCAGTGAAGATTCTGAAATCAAAATCGTGGACTTTGGGTTTGCAAGACTGATGCCCGAGAAGGAGCAAACAATGAAAACCCCATGTTTTACTCTACATTATGCGGCCCCAGAAGTTCTTCGACATGCTCTTGGTCAGAATGAACAAGGGTATGATGCGACCTGTGACATTTGGTCTCTCGGGGTTATTCTGGTAAGTGTATCTAGAATCCGACAATTTTTAAAAAATAAAACACTGCTTGTTCTAGACGTTTGTCTAACATATGAGTTTTTATCTGTAGTTCTAATCTTAATTTATATGGAATATTTACAGTACACTATGCTGTCAGGGAGAGCACCGTTCCAAGCCCGGAGTCGGGAAGACAGTGCTGCAGCAATTATGGCTCGAATCAAGGGTGGACAGTTTGATTTCAGCGGTCCAGAGTGGGAACATGTTTCTCCTCAGGCGAAAAATATTACCAAAGGTGATTTTTTTCAAAATTTCAGAAAATTGTTTGAAGAAAAATTTCGAAGTTTATATAATTTGTATTTTTATCTTGACCAGGAATGCTGACTGTTGACCCAGCCAAACGACTGAGAATGGAAGACTTACTCGAAAGTGCCTGGTTGGAAGGCGGACGAGGTGGACTCTTGGATGAAGCAGCGCCAGGGGAATTTCCAGGTAAAATTGAGCAGAAAATTAAAATTAATTTCATGATCATGGATAATTTTTAATCCAAATATTTACAATTTTGGTTCAGGTTCAAGAAGGGAGATTCTTCTCGCAACCCCAGGTATTCTGAATAAAAGTCAAAAGAAGGCTGAGCATGCTGTCACTGAAACGTTCAAGGCTTTTCGTATGGCTCATCAACAAGGCTTTCGACTACAGGTAAGATCTACATCCCAATTTTAAATTTATTGAAATTCTTGAGATTTCGGTGTGTTTTAAGTGTTCTTAAATTCTAAATTTTATCTTAATTGATTTATTATCTGTTTTTTTTCAGGATGTTGCATCCGCAAGACTGGCTCAACGACGAAAAATGAAGAAATCGACAGAGGGACGTTCATCTTCATCCAGTAATTTCTCATCAACTTCCTCTGGCTCAGGTTGGTAATTTTTACTGCATCGTCGTCAAAATTTTGTGAAATGTAAAGTCTGAAGATTTTGAAACATATCTCAATTTAAATTAAGTAATCGTTTTTGTAATATACATATATTTTTGGCCAGAGATTTTTTATAAACGCTTAGAATATCGTTATCGAATTAAATGTGATAATATTGTTAAAAACACTAAATCACCATTAAGTCTTTGGAATAAAATGCAAGTATTTTTCTTCAACATTTCTAAAAATTGTCAATACATAGATTGTTAAAAGAAGTGCATGAATAAACCTAAGATTGAAAAAGAATTGGACGTGATTATTAAAATTTATTTTGTTGATTTATTGAACAGGAGGAAATGCAAGCAAAGGTTCATTGACCTCATCCTCCCTCTCTAAACAAAGTTCAGCGGATGGAACAGATCGTAATTTTTTTACTTTCGGTGAAGCCCGTGTTCAAGAGTACTTGTCCTCCATTCCTCTTGAGAATTCCGGGTCGACTAGTACTTCTGTTCCATTGTCAATGCCTAGTTCATGTCGTGGTTCATCAAATTTGTCCATCACATCTGCCTCAACAGTCAAATCCTCAACCTGTGGCCCAAGTCCAACCTCAACAACAACAAGTTCTAATTTTTTAGTCCCAACTTCATCAACCACATCATTTCCAACCTCACTCACAAGCTTAGAATCAATCCCAATGGAAATTAGTGAATCTGAACCTGAGTCTGAAGCCCCACCCATTTACCTCCAAAATATTCATTTTGAACCAATTATGACGAGGTCACGAAAACGGAAAATAGATCAAAATCAAGATGGCCGCCGTGGACGAGGTCAATCGGCATCTAACTCCAATCGTGCCTACAACAAGGGTATTGGAAACAACAATGCCTTTTCTTTGGCTGACTCTTTACTCGTGGGAACCATTCTTCAAGGGGGTCAACAACAGCAACAACAACAACAACAA